>JAWRVF010000829.1:0-158479 GCA_036785485.1 Physcomitrellopsis africana
AATCTAAAGAATTTTATGATGAGGTGAAAAATTATGTTAATAGATATAATGCAAAGTCAAAATTAAAAATAAGACTATTGCCAAGAAAGTTAAACAAGTGGCATTGCCACTACCATTGGATTGTGAGAAAAGAGTTGAAGAGACTTACCTACAATTGAATTTCAGAGATTCAAGGATATTGAGGTATCTATAAAGAAGTTGAAAGAAGTAAGAGAGAAAATCAAGGAGATGGTTTGGGCCTTATGTTGTCAAACAAGTATATGACAATGGAACATATTTGTTATGAGAACTTGATGGTACAAAATTGAAAATATCTATAGCAGGAAAGCAAATCAAGTTATTTAAACAAAGAGGTGAAGAAATTTGTTTTAATGAAGAATAAAACCTATTAAGAGGTGATAAGATGGAAGAAGAAGAGCAAATTGAAGATCAATAATTTGACCAAGATGAAGAAAATTTTACATTAATACAATGATAATTTGGCGCATGCCGGAGGATGCACAGGTTCAGGGGGGGTGGATGTCGTGTAGTAATACAACCACTAGGTGAAAGAAGGAAGGAGTGATTATATTATAGAAGAGCTCAAATGAAAATATTAGAGAAAATTATCTTAGAAAAATAGATAATAGACAAGGAGGTAGTAAAAATTAAAAGGTGCTAATGCTGCCTTTTATAAAAAGAAATTCTACTTACTTTGTATAGCCATAAATATAGTAAAACAAAATAGATTAGAAAGATAATTGATATAGGCATGTTTAGTAAGGAGTTAAAAATAGGTTTTAGAGAAATTTACTTCAAAATTACAAGAGTTTATACCCGGAAAGGACCAGTTATAAGCTAGGGTCGAAATCAGACCCCGAGGCACAAAACCGCGTGCCTATAGCGGATCTAGGGGGCTTTTGTAGATCAAAGATTGGGATTAGAGAGTGAACTTGAGAAATTTTGTAGAAGAGTTGGTTTTGAGTGATTTGGATAGAAAAAAACTTTGTAATAGCTTTGCAAAGTCAGGGTTTATTTTGGCTACTTGAGATTTTGTGAAATAAAATAGGATTGATGGTTTAGACAATTCCAGAAGCTTTGCAGCAGATTGACAGCTAGAAATTTGTGGATTTTTGGGCATTGTTGTTGTTAATGTGTGCTATGAATTTGAACTGAATCTAACGGTTTAGTTGTACGTATTTGAGGTTTAAGTGGGTCAAGGTCTCGGAATTTAAGTTTTGAGGGTCAGTTAAGGTTTTTAAGATCTTGAGCAATCTGCCAATTGGATTAGAGTAATTTTTATTTGTATAAATAATGGACTTGTTTTTCTATATACATGAGTTATTTGAGATTGATTGAATGGTGAAGAAGGGAGAAATCAGCACTGGAAGATCAGCATCAAGGTTGGAGAAGGAGGCCGACCAACACTCGAGAAGATTTTGGGATTTTTCTTCCATTGGGTAAGTTCGATTTCCTTCAAATTTGTTGTGTTTGTTTTTGACTAAGAGGTTGAAGGATATACAAAGTTTTAAGTAAGATCAACGGTCTAATCAACAGATATTGAGGTTTTAATTTTCCCTAGGATTGATTTGAATTGGTTAGAGTTTGGTTTAGGGTTTATTTAGGGTTTGGTTTAGGATTTAGGGTTTGTTTAGGGTTTGTTTAGGATTTGGTTTAGGATTTAGGATTTGACTTAGGATTTGACTTAGGTTTTGATTAGGGTTTGACCAGGATTTGACTTAGGGTTTGACTTAGGATTTGACTTAGGTTTTGACTAGAATTTGACTCAGGATTTGACCAGGGTTTGACTTAGGATTTGATTTAGGTTTTGACGAGGATTTGATCTAGGATTTGAATAAGATATGACTTAGGGTTTTTAAATTCTATTTTTAGTATTTTCTAAATTTAGTATTTTATATGTTATTTTATATTATGATTAATGTATGATTTATTTATTCTTCTTTTGTAATTGCTTTAAGATTGAATCAAGGTTTGATTAATATTGTTAAGATTTAATAGAAGTTGTGTAGGATTCTATTAGAGTTGTTAGGATCTTGTTGTTGTGTATTTCCTTTTTGTCTTCCACAGCCAGGTGCCCGGAGCATTCTCGAGCAGAATAGCATGTTTTACGACAGCGTTCTACTCAAAGAAGTTTTTGGGAGTAGAAATCAGCTATGAAATTTACGTTAAGGAGATGCTTGCAATAGTTGATTCTTTCTAAGAGTAGCATCATTTATTACAAGGTGTTGCACATCCAGTGACTGTTTATATAGATCACAAGAATTTGGAATATTTCACAACAACTTGAGTTTTGAATCAATTTTATTCCAATTATGGATATCATCCAAAGCTTGATCAATAGAATATGCCAAAGAATAATAATCCAGCCACTGAAGGATTTGCAAAGCAACTATTGCAATACCAAATAACCTTGAAGCTTCAATTATAAGCAACTCAAGATGCTTATAAAATATTTGCAAATAAATTCAAGAATCAACTATTTGATTTTTATATTGCAGATAAGATATGGCTTGTTTGATAGAACATCAAGACAAAGCGGCTATGGAATAAGTTTGACTATCAAAGATTGGAACCATTTTCTATATAGAAGCAAATCAATATAGTGGTATATCGCTTGAAATTATCATCTACTATGAAGGTACATCTAATTTTTCATGTTTTTTTTTTAGAACCTTATAAGAAGTTGCATATTCTAAAAAGAGTACAACAATCGCCACCTACTATTGAAATTGAAAACCATAAAGAATATGAGGTTGAAAAGGTATTTGATTCATTATGAAGGTGGAGAAAATTCAAATATTTTGTTTATTAGTAAGGTTATGATATTAATGAGTGCACATAGGAATCAGATGACAATCTTATCAATGCGCCTTAAAAAGTACAAGAATTTCATTGACTCTATTTCGACAAATCTAAATGTATTCAATGATAACTTCTTAGTAAAGATTAGATTCAAGGAATACTCATAAAAAGAAGGAGAATTAAATTAAAGCCTTTTTTAGTATATAATTGTGTATTTTAAGATAGAATAGAATGATAGAAGCTAATTAGTTATCATGTCAAACCTTCAAGCATTTAGAAAACAAGAGTCAAAAGATTTGTTTGCAATGTCACTTTTGAACAAACCAATGCAATTTTCACAACCTTCAATTGAACAAAGTAAGGACAATACATTTTAGTGCCAAATACAACCTTGGTTGGAGCCATTAGAAATAAGATTCAACCATGCAAGTCTCGATTCTAATGCTTAAGCTTTAATGATATTGCTTGAACTCAGAAAGATGAATCCTTTTAGTAGTGAAATCTTATTTGGAGGGTATTTTGAAGGCTGCAATGAAGATCAGATCCTTGGATGGGATATTTTAATAATAAAGATACTAGCTCAAGGCCATAGGCAATTTTTTCAAGGACCATTAGGACCTATTACTTAAGAATGGAGAATAGAATACATAGCTTTACTAGTGCAGCGTATTCTTGATTTTTTATGTATGTAATAAGCTCAAGCTCTTTTTGCCACTCATTGCTAAAGAAGGGGGTGATGTTAGAAATATACACTTTGGAGGTTCACAAAATCTTTTAGAATATTTTAGAAGCTTTTTGAATAAGTGAAAGTCAGTTGAGTAGCTTTTTAATTGGTGAAAGTCAATTGAGAAGTTTCTTAGTTAATAGAAGGGGCTCAAGAAGCTTTCTAGTTAGTAGAAGGAACTCAAGAAGCTTCCCAGTTGATAGAAGCTCCTCGAGAAGCTTCTTAGTTTGATAAAAGTTGCTTAAGAAGTATCCTAGATAGAAATATATATAGGAGTTGAGGTTGAAGAGTTCTTCAGTCTCAACAACGTATTTTTTAGACTTCTAATTCACCTTTCTTGATATTGTTTGTATATTCATCTATTTAATTCAGATTCTTCTTGATTTCTTCTTGAAACCTTGTCTTAGTTCAAGTTTATTGCTCTATATTCTTGTGTCCTTGATAATTATACAACTTCTTGGTATAGGCTCTGGATTTCTTCTATGGATATAGGAATAGTGCCTCTATATTTGATATTAGTGATTTATGAAATTTCTACCTTAAAAATATTGACAAATTTTTAAAGATCTACAATAGTTATAAATCTATTTTTGTAATGCTAAATGTAGCATCCATGATCTTTCTTTCCATCTTAATAATTTCATAATTCAAATTAGAAGAGGGTAATCCACAACTTCTAATATCAAATAAAAAATTTCTACAAAGAGGGATGATTCACACTCTTTCAAAAAAAAACCAAGATTAAAAAGAAAAAAATATTAATTTAAAGATGGATAATCTATAACTTTCAAATGCAATAATAAAAATGGAATAATCTACTCACTTTTTAAACACAAAACAAGAATAATAAATCTTCATTCTTATCAAACTGTCAGAGACAAGGACATGAATCATAAAAGAACAAAATACACTCTTGTATTATTCAAAATCATTCAAAGATAGAATAGTATTAAAATTAGAATGGCTATTATCAAAGACAAGAAGACTAGAGACTCTTGAAATAAGACTACAAATAAGAAAGGCATTTATAAGAGTAAAGAAGGCTTCACTCTTATTTCTATATATACTATCTATCTAAGAATTATGTGGCAGTGTTCTATAAGACCTTTAACATGTGTCCAACTTGCAAGACACATGTCAAACTTACAAGATAAGTTTCCTACATGTGCACCACGTACTTAGCTTGTTCTACAAGCTACCAACATGTGCGACATGTGGCTAGCTTGTTGGCTAAGTTTCTAGCCTACCAATCACCTATAGACATGTATAAAGGTGAATCCATGTCTATGAAGCTTCTAAGAAGCTTATATAGGATATTATTAAAGTAACTTATATTTATCTACTTCTACCTATCCAATTTAATTAAATAATTATTGGAATAAATCTTATCCGTGACAAATATAATGGATTTCTTTCAGATTGTGTATCTCAAATCTTTTAGTTGAATTTTTTTTTACTTTTGATAAAAGTTTCTTGTTGTTAGATACAAGTATTAAATCATTCATATAGAATGCAATGATCATAAAGGATCTATTAGTAGTCTACATAAATGTTAAGATTTGTATGACTTCTTTTTAAATTTTGTAAAAAAAATAGTCACCTAACTTCTTATACCATGCTATAGAAGATTTTTTTGAGTCCGTAGAGAGTTTTAGAGAGTTAGTACACTAATTGTTTTTCATCTTTTAATACATAGATTTTTGATTGGTGTATGTATATATATATATATATTTTCTTCATGATCTCCATTTAAAAATATTATATTTATATTCATTTGATAAACTTCTAAATCTTTAACTATAATTAATATGAAAATTATATGAAATAAGGTCATTTTTGCTACTAGAGCAAAAGTCTCATTGTAATAAATTTCTTCCATTTGTGCATAATCTTTTGCAACTAATCTTATTTTGTAATACTCCATTAAACCATTTGCATTATATTTGATCTTGAAAATCTACTTGCAACCAACTGATTTTTTATTTATTAATAAACATATTAAAATCTAAGTCTTGTTGTTAATAAGACTATGATATTCGAAATAAATTACTTTCTTTTACTTCCAAGTATCATTTCTTTCTATAGCTTTAGTAATAATAACTAGTTCTTCAATACTTGTATAAAAATATGTCCTATACATATTAAAGATATAAAAGACTTAGAAGAAATCCAAGCCAATATTTATTCATTAATTATTTATTTTTTTGCCAATAGACATGCTTATGTACCAATTATTATGGGTGAATATAGAAGTAGAGGCAAGATTAGAGGTTGATTTAAAATTGCACGTTGTTGTCTAAGCGTACAAGCTTGTGTTTGAATTTTTCAAACTGAAGATAAAGATGCAATAGTTGATAATTAATGATTATTGTCATTGTTTAGATCTTCTACTATATTGTCAATATTACTTTCTAAATTTGATAAAGAATTAATAGATTCAATCTTCATTATTGTATCTTGAGATTTATCAATAGAAACTTCTAAAATTTCTTTTATTTGTTTAAAGTCTTTACACTCAACACACTTAATATCATGACTCTTAATAACATAACCATTATGAATGTTGTAAAGACAATAGCATTTAATACCTTCAATATAGCCCAAAAACATGTACTTTTTATTCTTAAAGTCAAATTTTGTATGTTTTTTATTTGGAACATGCACATAGGCACTACACCCAAAAACACAATGATGTTGTATTGAAGGTTTTATATCTAATTAAACTTCTTTGAGTGTTTTTCCTTCCATGGCTATAGTAGGAGTTTAGTTAAAGACATATTTTGTTGTATTAATGGCTACTACCTATCATACATTTAAAAACTATTTATATTATAATATACAACATGCATTCTTAAATAAAATCCAATTCTTGTATTTTACAACTCTATTTTGTTGAGTTGTATAAGGCATCAAAAATTATTGTTTAATACCATATTGTTCACAAAATTATTGAAAGGCCTTGGATATATATTTATTGCCATTGTCAATGTGTAATTTTTGAATTTCTAAGTCCATTTATTTTTCAACTAAAGCCTTAAAAATTTTAAAATTATTCAAATCTTCCAATTTTTGTTTTATAAAATATGCAATAATTTTTTTAAAAAAATCATCAATAAAAGCAATAAAGTATTTTGTTCCTCCATGATATTTTTTCATATGACTATTACCATTGAAATATATTAATTCTAATAGTTTGGTTGCACTAATACTACCTTTCATTAAAAAAGCATCACAATGTTGTTTTTTATAAACACAACGTTTGCAAAATTCTAACTTTGTGTCATTGCCTAAATTCAAATGAGTAACCATTTCACCTACTTGTAATTTCTTCAAGCCTGAAATACCAAGATGTCTATATCATTGATGCCAAAGATTAATCTTATTTATTGTTTGTTTTATCTTTATAATAAGTAAAAAAAAAATTATCTTCATTCAAAGTATCCAATAGCTTATATAAACTTCTATATCCAATACTCTTGATAATAATGTTGTCTTGTTTCTTAAGACATATATCAACTTTGAAACTATCTTTATAATCTTGGTTTATAATTTTACTAATAAAAATTAAATTCTTTGCTAATCCTTCAATATGCAAAATGTTATCTATATCTTTTTGAATATTGTTTGGAAATTAAAAAGAAATCTTATCCTTCCCTTGATGCCAAGTCCAATAGCATTGCTTATATAAATTTTAAGGCTATGAGGATAAAATTCACCCCTCAATCCAAATTACAAGATAGTCTCAATTAAGAATTGCTTGTAATTGGTGGTGTGAAGTAAAAAGTACAATCAACTAAAAATAAAGAAAGAAGAAGGGAAAAACAAGTGAAAAAAAGACAATTAAAAAAATACACATTCTAAAAACTCATCATAGTTTATTTACTAGAATTTTACTTAATAAAAAATAAAAAATAAAAAATAGATTTTTATATAAAAAATTCTTTTTATATTTCTAATGATATAAAGAACATGTGAGTTTGATTTATTATGAATAAATTATGGAGGTATAGAGATAAAAAAATAATAAATAATAAATTAATTAAATGGACTTTATCTTAGAGATAATTTGCTTAAAAAGCCAAGGATTTGAGCCTCATCAAGATTCACAAAGTGATGTGTAGGGTGTCCTAGAGGGATTACAAGACCATAGTCTTATCTTCCTACCTACATCCAATGTGCTACAATCCATATGAAACATATGCAACTTCTTTTGTAGAAGTATTACTCTAGCTATTGGTTACTATGATTTGCACTAATAAAATATATTTTTTTATAATTTTGACTTCACCATGGTGTTCAAAAATATCCAATTAGCTTAAAAATCTTATAGAGCCTTCAAATCTTGTTCTAATTCTTTACAATGGCCTCTCAAAGTAATAAACTTATTTTTATCAAAGTCTTAAAATTATATTCTAAAAATTCATAAAAAATTCTAAATAAATTTTACATAAATTATAAAAAAAAATTGAATATTTATTAGATATTAATATCAATTTAAGATTAATTTATCCTACCTTGGTGATTTTTTATAATAATAAAATTAATTTAAATTAACTAAAAGTTCCTATTTTTTTACACTAAAAAGTCATGAGGTTCTTTCTCATGCTTCTTCTACCTACTAATTAACATTTATAAGTTTCTAATGAATAATACATCTGAGTAGAAGACCAATTTAGATATTGGTCTAAATAAATAAATCTTAATTATCACAATCATAAAAAAATACTTAAATCAACTAAAATAATTGTCTCTAAGACTTATTAAGACTTTATTTTTATGAATTTTTTCCTAGAAGACTCTTGTAACCTATAAGACCTTCTAAATCTTAATAACTATCTAAATAATCAAATAGATTATTTAATTTTAATATTTTTATATCTGAAGAATATTAAAACTTTGTTTTTAATAAATCTGCCAATTAAGTATTAGCGGGACTCATAAGGATCTAGTGAAAGATTCTTGTAACTTAAAATCTAACTTCAATCTCATGTTATGTAATGAGAAGCACCAAAATTAATGTATCATTCTTTGTCACTAATAGAAGTAAATAAAACAATTACAAAGATAGATTCATCTTACTTCTTTTGATCTTTTTTATCTATTATATTAGTTTTTTTTTTATAAAGGATTTTTTAATTTCTTTGACTTCTTATTTTTTTTATTTGGTCCAATTCTCTTTTTCATTAAAATCTTTTTTACCACAATATTTATATTTGGCATTCTTTATATAATCATAGAAAGATCCTATATGATTATAAGTATGAAAATATGGCTTGGTTTTTTTTTCCACAACTAATGCCACCTCTAAGGTTGATTCCACATTCTTGTAATAAGACTCTTGTTATAATAACTGAAATATGACCATAATTAATATCAACTCAACAAGAGCTTGTATTCTTGATGATACTATTAAAATATGATATAACTTTGGAGGACTTTCTAATAAGACCATGACAAAATGTATGTCTAAAACTTTTCTTTCAATTAAAGAAAGTTGCTTAGCCATCTTTTATAATTTGCCTATCTGCATGATAATGATATCACCTTCATTCATTTGTACAGTTCAAACCTACAAATCAAGAATAATAAGCTTGAAGTGTTTTTAATCTTGTATGTTTTTTCTAGACTTTGCTATGCAATCGTTGCACTTATTGCCTTACATGTAGTCATAAAATTTAGGTCAAAAAGATATTAGCAAATTGCAAATAATTCTTTCTTATCTATGTAAGCCTCATTTTCACGACCTAATGAGATTAGTACTTTACAATAAGTTCAAAGGTGGAGTGGAGTGTACCTCCAATTGATGATTGTTTAATTTAATTTAATTTGATTTAATTTTAGATTTATTTTTTATCTATTTTTTTATTTTTTATTTTTTTATTTTTTTATTTATTTATCAATTATAATCTTAGTAGTTGAATATCTTCTAAATAATACTTAATCTTATATTAAGTTATTATATTAAATGAAATTAATAAATCTAATTGATAATCTGATTAATTAATAGTCAAATTAATAAATAAAATTTAGGTTAATATTTAGAATTATGATTAATGGTTAGAATCAAGATTGATAATTAAAATTTTAATAAATAATTAAAATTAGAATTAATAATTTAAATTTAAATTAAATTAAATGATAAAATAAAAAAAATAAAAAAAAAGTTAAAGATGAGATACTTATATAAGATAAAAGATAAAAGCTAAAAATAAAATATGAAAGATAAAAAGTTTAAAAAATAAAAATAAAAATAAAATTCAAAAGATTATTGCCATAAAAGTGAAAATGGAGGTAAATTAAGAATTTTAGATTAATTATCAAGTTAAGATAAAAGAAATAATATTATAGTTAATAATAATTAGAATAATAAAAAATTTAATAATTAATAAGATGGATTAAGCACTAATATTTATGAATAAAATAATAATTAAAGAAAGAAAATTTATCTACCAAGGTTGAATTGAAGGTAGTAGCATCCTTTACTACTTAAGAATTGGATAATAATTGGAAAGATGTTCTAAAATTCTAAGTTAATTTTTTCTAAAAATAAAATTTAATATAATTCTATTCTAATAAACCATATTAAAAAATTCTAAATCAATAATGAGATATAAAATTTCAAAAATAATCCTTATTAATGTTATAGCAGGGGATCTTTGCATAATTAAAAATTCACTAAAAATTGAATAATGTCTCAAATTTAATGATTTTATTTTTTTAAAATAATTAAATTGAACATATCTTCTTTACATTGAATTTCACAAGCAACAAGCTAATAGCCACTAAGATATGAAATTTTGAACTTTAAGGACTTATATTGCCTTTATTTACTAATGCAGTAGATCTCTTTGTACTTAAAAATTCATGAAGGAATTTTTAGGATCTCAAACTCTACACTTCAAATTTTATAGCAAATTAGATATCAAAGTACATCTAATACATTAAACTGCAAGAAAAGAAAACAAGAAATCACCATGATATGAATTTTTAAAATTCAACATCTTGCTCACCTAAAGGTAGTGTACCTCCTTCACTTTGAAAATCCACCAAAAATTATTCTAGACTTTAAATTGAATATTCTTAGTATCATTAAAAAGCTATTAAGTATAAAAAAATTGTCGCAAAATCTTATAAAAATAAATGAGGGGAAGAACAAATGGTGCCTAGAAATCCAAGGCTATTACATGAAAGAAGGAGAGTTTATTGAATCAATACACAAAAATATTTTTTGGCAAGACTTCATCAAAAGAGAAAAGAGAGAGAGAAAGAGAGAGAAAAAAAAAAAAAAAATGTGTTAGAGCCTCTTTACCCTCATGCTAAGAGATCCCAAGAGTAGCAACCAAACCCTCATTCTTGAAATCACAAATCCTAAACAAAGATCAAAGGCCCAAAATCATTTCTATTCTAAGTTCAATTTTAGGATTGGACCCTCTAATAATTTATAAAATAGTACCTTTTTAATAAAACTAATATTACTAATATATTCAAAATATATTTTTATCTTAAAATTTATTACTTGCTTGCCCTAATCTAAATCTTAAATCATAAAAATCAATCAAATAATCTTGTAAAAAATTTAATTTTTAATCTAATAATTTCATTTAGCTTTTCTAATAAAACTAGCTAAGACTTCATCCTTTCAAGGCTATAATCCTTTGATCTCCTTCTCAAATACTATTCTTAGTCTAAAATCTCCATTCAAATGGTTTATAAACTCTAAAACCATCTAATTTTAAAAATTAAATAAATATGACTTTTTCAAGATTTCACAGTTTATATCCTTCCATTTTTCTAATTTTGTTGAATCTATTAGCAATCCGGTAGGTTTCTTGTACTTTCCACACATAACCTTCTACAATCTCTTGTAGATTAGAATGAATTTAATTCTTTTCTTCCAAAAGTATTAATTATCTCCAATAAAGTTATCTATGATATAGTACTCTTTTACTATGATGGAATTTTTTTTAAAGATAAAAAAAAAAAAAAAAATAAGAAGAATAATAATAAGAAGAAAGATTAGAAAAAAAAATAGAAATAGAATTAATATAAAACTTAATATCTTATTATATAATATTTTATTAGAATATTTATAAAAATTCTAAATTTTCTTCAAAAAATCAAGAATTAATTTATATATGTATAATATTATACCATTGGTACTTCCAAAATATTTCAAGTCCAAATTCTTAAAATTGAATGAATTATGAATATTTAGTTAAAATTATATTAAATTAAATTTTAAAAATTAACTCAAAAGAATAAAATAAATAATTTAAGAAAGCTCTTGGATTCTTAGAGTAGTTGTGTATTTATCTATAATCTACATTTTTAATGATAGCTTGCAATCTTGTCACCATTTAATGTTCTTAAAAGTAGCCTACATTTCCAACACTGTTCACTATTCTAACGACTTGCTGCTCTATATGGTTTCTACTTCTCAAGTTTTTTTTACAAAAAATTAAACTTCCTCAAAGTTTATTGATAGATCAAGTCCTTGCTAAAAAAACCCTCACAAAATACTTAACTTGTTGAAAGAAAAATCTAGAGCGCCTAGCTTTGATACCATATAATAAATTAATAAAGAATTATATTGCTCAAGGATAGAAGTAGAATTATGTAAATATAAGCTACTTACCACCTAACTAATAAGTACATAAGAGAACTTAACCGCAACTAAATGAGATTCAGATTTGAGTTCTTATACTATTAGTCTATTGTCTAGCTATATGGACTTTCTAGTATAAACATACTAACAACTAGCCAAGTCAAAGAGGTTCAATTAATATGTGGACACTCATCTTATTAGGCCGCATGAAAGTTTGGTAGACTACAATGACTAAATAGTAATACCACCAAAATTTGGTGACTACAACTTATCAACCAACAATGCAATATCAATTGTCCATATATTACATTATGTCTAATAGGATTTATCCATTCTTTTAATACAAGGAAGTAACATTTTGTAAAATTAAAAAATAAAAATAATTAAAACAAACAAACAAAGCTCAACTAAAAAAAATCTCTTAAAACTAGTATCAAATACACAAAATCTAACAACCAAACAAACAAACTATAATCAAAGTTCATGGTTATAATTCAATGTTTTAGTATATTTAAGGTTAATGCCAAAATACATAATTTACATAAAAATTATGCTAATGTTGATTTAAACATTAATTGATTAAGCTAAGACTTAAATCATATTGATAAAAATAAATATCATTTATTTTACAACCCCATAAATAATGAGGATTAGGCATATCAAATATTATGAATCTTAACAGATTTAGGAACAAGAGGTGGATTAAATTTTAATCCACTTTGTTGTCATTTAAACTATGAAAGAATAGTATATTAATAGGTTGATTAAATTGGGCTATAATATATATTGATCACATCCAATTATTGGGTTTTTATCTTTGATTAAAAGTCGTTGATTGAACAGTTTAAAAACATGAACAACAATTAATTACCACAAGAAGATGAAGTTCTCCTCCATCTTTACCTATCATCATAGTTAAATTATTTTGAGATAATATGTTTGAAATTAATTAGAAAAAAATATTTTTTTATTTTTTATTTATTTTTTTAAACGTGTTCTGGGTGAACTACATACTTAACTCATAAGGTACAAGATTTTTAAAGAAGCAGACATGAAATAAGCTATGTATTTAAAATACAATAAGAGGAAATATTTGAAGATAGAAATAAAACTTGAGAACTTGAAATACTGCACCTATATCATTTGGTTTAAAATGTATGAGATTTAATTGAATTTTTTCATATCAAAGAATAAATTGAATGTTTTTATGGAGAAATAAAAACAACATTTGAAATAGTATTAATTTTAACAACACTTACATATTTATCATCAACAAACCTAACCCTCATTTAAAGATTTTTGCAGTTGCTTCATATGCAGATTTGCAGCATTACATGTTCAGATGCATCCCTACATATACATATATAAACAAACAAATAGAGAGATTGAAAACAAGACAAACAATATTTAGCAACTTAATATGTATGGTTTTTCATCAGCAGGGTTTCTAACAATCGAATAAATTTCACCCCTAGTTTCAATTTCTCATTCCTTATCTTTTCCGAATATATAATAAACACCATATATTAACTCAGTCTACTTTCTATTTTGTAATTTTTAAAGAGTCTCATTAGATTTTTAGAATTCAATTTGAAATGCTACAATCATTATGGTAGTAGGATAATTGACTCAAGAATAGAAAATACGTGGTTAGAATAATAGATTGGATTTATCAAACACAAATTATCTGCCTTCGAGAAGAAAAAGACAAAATGAAAAGTTGTGATGTGATCAATGCTCTTTGACATGCTATTTAAATATTTTTGACTAGATATGTGCTTGTTTAAGTCTTAGCCCCAGATGGTCAAAGTAGGACACCACTATTGGCTTCTTATACACACTGCCTTGCCTTAAGTTCCTTAATTTTCTTTCTCACTTTTAAAGCACATAATACCCCGTCTCTCAAAAGATACATTAAACTAATAACTTAAAAAAATTATAAGATACTTAAAGTATATTTGTTACAAGAAGTTAATGTACTTTGTGTCTGCAACATCATCTGTACATAATTACTTTGATGTTACTATAAACATCTTGGTTAATTTTTTTTGTAGTTCTTTTTTCTTTTTTCTTTTTTCCATTTTTTCAAAAGATATCGAAGGTACGTTTCTTCATACATGTAGTTAAAATTTAGTACAAATCAAAGTAACTACAATAACGAAATCCAAATGAAAGTGACACGTGTTATTGGCCAAGTTGAATAAGCATATAATTTATGCCTTGCATATCTGCAAATTCAATTGGAAGTAGCAATGCGATTGACGAAAACTTGAAAACGGCGAGGAGTGACAAAAACGTTCATCCACAATGAATGGTAATATGAACAGTAGAATCCACCGTAACTGTAAAAGTATAAACAATTACATGGAGTTAGGCATCATACTTTCTTGTTTCCATTTTACTTATATATTTGTTTTACTTGTCAAGTAATCTAAAAATTCACCTGCATGGAATTTGAGAAAAAATGGTACAAATGCCAAAGATATTTTTGCAAAAGGAAAAAGGTGACAACCCTGGCGTCGCATTCAACAATTCATGCTTCGTGGGGCTCCTGTAAGCGCCAAGACAGGAAGCTGGCATTTCAGGCCACCATTTGGTCGACAATGTCAGGGAATCTCACTGGTGGTGGCCCCGCCAGTGGCACGCAAACAAAGAAAGAAAAGTGCCGAAGGAAAAAGCGAGACATGACAAACCTGCAGCCGAACCTCGTCCATGTCACGGAGAAGGTGCTGGTGTGGCACCAAATGCCGGAGGCGATGTAGCCCCACGTCGTGGCGCCAGCGCATGAAATGTTGAGCTGCTGACCTGCAGTTGGAATTCGATACATGCGCATTCTGGTGGGAAAAGAGGGGCAGATCTAAGGCACTTTCTCTCACTGAATGCACTAGTGCTAAACTAACGAGATGCCGATCTAGTAACACTGCCCGAGCCTCGAGGTGGAACTACAAAACAATGAGCCTAGAGTTAGAATCATAAACATTGAGCATTGAATTGAATCATGAAGAATGAGCCTAGAGTTAGAATCATAAACATTGAGCATTGAATTGAATCATGAAGAATGAGCCTAGAGTTAGAATCATAAACATTGAGCATTGAATTGAATCATGAAGAATGAGCCTAGAGTTAGAATCATAAACATTGAGCATTGAATTGAATCATGAAGAATGAGCCTAGAGTTAGAATCATAAACATTGAGCATTGAATTGAATCATGAAGAATGAGCCTAGAGTTAGAATCATAAACATTGAGCATTGAATTGAATCATGAAGAATGAGCCTAGAGTTAGAATCATAAACATTGAGCATTGAATTGAATCATGAAGAATGACCCACAAGTTATTCCCTTTTGGCACTATGACCCCCAATTTTGCACCCCACCCACTAGTTTATCATCCATAGTGTGATATTCTAATACATGGTTTTGTTTTTGTACACTAGCTTTGAACTCCAAGATAGCCAGCGGGTGTCAACCTTAGATTTTACATTAACACTAATTTTATATTTAACAAAACAGTCAAAAGAATTATCTGGATTAGTAATATACTTCATCAAAAAGGAGAATAAAACTTATTATTCAATAGATCTCAAAGTCTAAATTCCAATACTTTGAACATGAATAGATAGGGAAAAAATTTGGTAGATTGGAAGCTTCTCTTTGGTCTTAGCTTTAGTTCAAAGAAGGTTTGTTGGTCATCTTATATCAACACTAGATAATAATTCCTTATGTTGGATATTGAATTGCAATTATCATAAATTTTTTTAATAGAGATTCTAAAGCAATTCTAAAAAAATTCTAAAAAAATTCTAAATGAATCCTAAAGAAATAGTAAAGAAATCATAAAGAAATTCTAAATAAATCTTAATCAAATTTAAATCAAATCCTAATCAAATCCTAATTAATTATAATAAAATCCTATAGCAGATTTAAAACCTTAGTAATTTTTAAACTAACCATTGATCTTAATTCAAAATTTGCACACTTTTTAATCTACTAGTTGACAATAAGTATAAAAAATTTGAAGAGAATTAAATTTATAAATTGAGAGACAAAGCCTGTAATCTGCTTGGGTGTCAATTGTCTTTCTTTTCTAACATTAATATCAATCTTCCAACTTCAATAGCTCCTTTTTGCAACATTCACTTGCTAAATTTTCATCCATAGATCTGCTACAAAATTCAAAAAAAAATCCAAAATATAAATTCTTTTTTATTCTACAAAAAAAAAAAAAAAAAAAAAAAAAAAAAATCATCCAAAACAATCTTGACTTTGCAAAGCTCTTACGAGGTCATTATCCACTCAAATCACTCAAAACCAACTCTCAAAAAAACCTTATTAAGTTTGTTCTCCAATTCTAATCTTTAATGAATGAAAGAACCTCATATTTGTTGTAGGTGTGTGATTTTGTGCCTTGGGATTTGCTTCAATCCTAGTTTATAATTGGTCCTCTCCGAGTATTAATCTAAGATTTTCTTAAATAATTTTTATTGAAAGCTATTCTTTATTTTCATCTAAAGATACCTATAATATTTTTTTTGCTAATCTATTTTTTTTTTTTGTCTTGTTTATGGTCTTACAAAGTAATTAGAAGTTTTTTTTAATAAAAAGGCAACGTCAACACTAAATTTTTTTATTACCTCTCTATTATTTATTTATATTTTTTAAAATAATTTTCTACTATATTTTCAATTAAGTTCTTCTATAATATAATCTTTTTTTTTTCTTTTACCTAATAGCCATGTTATAATATAACAACGGATTGCTATTTGTCTTTCTATTAGCCACTAACTCAATCTATTCTAATCTAGACTTTAAGACATTTGATTCTTATTTGAGTTGGATATCTTCAATTTACCTACTACTATTTGGAGTCTATTAGTTTGGTTCTTATATGGATTGGATATATTTGACATACCTTCTACTACTTGGGCCCTATTGGTCCAAATCTTCTTATTGGATCAATTCTTCTAAACCACCTTTGGTTAATCAAGCTAATTAATAACAAGACATAATTCTTATTTTTGTATTTAATTTAAAATTTTAGAATAAAAAAATATAGCTAAAGACATTGGTGACCTTGAAAAAAAAAAAAAGTCTTACTTTAGACAAAATTTAAGATTTAAATTTTGACATTGGCAAAAAATCCATCACTTTATTTTCTATACTCTTTATCATGCATGCTATTGTATCATTTTGAGATGAGATATTTGCACTTGGGCTCATTACACTTGGGTTACAAATACAAGTAGGTACACCAATAAATTTTAGATTTATCAAAATTCTTAATCTAATAAATATATTCATAGATATTTTATTTATTAGTGTACAAGTTTGAAGGTTCTATTACAATTTACATCCAAAAGAGTATAAATTATATATAAATACTCATAGAATTTAGAATCATTTTTTGTTTTTATTATTCTTATTTTTAAATATTTTAAAAAAATAAAAAAAATATCAAATCAAAAGATGATTAATTGAAGAATTATTTTTTAATTATTACACATAAATGGATATTTTTTGAATAGATTAAATGATTATTGATGTTTTATATTAGAAAATATTAAAAACTAAATTAAATATTTTAATAGGATATTATTTATATAACTTGATTTAAAATAAATAGAAGATCAATATACAATGTCCTTTCTAAAGCAGGTGTGATGATAGAAATGGTAGTCATAAGGAAATTAGACTAGAAGAAAGTACATCTATAAGAACTTTATTACAATAGAATTATTTCCAATAATTTTTATTATAATAGTAAAATAGAAGATTAGTAAGTGCTTGTTGAGTATATTAAATACAATAATGCAATACAAAAGTAATTTATAAAAGAATTTGGTTACAAACTTTAAGCCATTAATTTTAAATTTATTTAAAATAATATTATGGATGATTGTCAATGAAGCAACATATCAAAAATATAAGATAAAATATTAAAACACTTAGAAAAGTATTTAATATATAATAAAACTTATTAAATGAGATTTTTATATAAAAGTAATTTGTTACTTTAAAATAATATATAGTAATTTTTTTAAATATATAATCAATTATTTTTAAAAAATTTAATATAAAAATTAGAATTATTAAAAAATATAATTAAATTTTTAATTTAAATTAAATAAAATTTTATTCAAATAATATTAAAAATTCAACAATAAAAGATTAACAAACATATATATTTGAAAATCTCATATTTTTATAATTCTTTAATTTTCAACCATTAATATATGATGTAAAGTTATAAGATTCTAAGTTTATATTTTAATTATTATTTTAGAATATATAATTAAATAAAATATTATAAAAATAATTATATAATTACTAATTTTTTATAATATATTAGGTAATATTAAAATTTAACTAATATTTAGGAATAAAAGTGATATCATTAATTAAATAATAGTAATAGTTTAATTATTAGCAATATTATATTAATGTGATGGTTATAAATATATGATGTCTTTAATTGATATTGCTAAGATAATTAAAATTAGTATATTTAGTATATAATTATTTACCAATAAAATGATCATCTTTATGGAACTACAAGTAGTTAAATAGTTCATTATTATTTTTATTAATGATTTTATTTTAACTATTGATATTAAATTTTAAATAATTTTATTAGCTTTTTTGATATTGTATATAATAAATACATTGTATTGACTTATAAAATAAAATGTGTGTGTTCTAACCTTTCTAATTGTACACAACTATATTGATTAAATTTTATATGTATATATGGGATTTGTAACATTTTTTCAAAAGAACCAAGTGTTTGTATATACTAATTTGTGAAGAAATTTTATATAACATAATAATAATATTATTAATATATTTTTTAACCTTTTCATTTGAAAAAATCTATATATCTTGTCTTAGCAATCCAATTTTGAAATCTTTTTGCAAAATTCTTTAATAATTGAAAAAAAATTACTCAATCACACTACCACTAGAATTCAACTACTTTATTTCTTTTCCTTGTTGGATGATTGTTGCTGTGACAAAGAGGCTAATTAAAAGATATGACAAGAAAAAACAAAATAAAGATGTAATATATTGTTTTGACATCATGTCATCTTGATGCAATATAAATGAGCTCTTTTCTAAATTAAGAACCTTGACAGCGTTGGAACATTGAAAATAAAATACAATTGCTTTGTCACTAACCTCAAATTAGTTCTAACTTTTTGAAAGTAACACTTAGATAATACAACTTCCTCCTCTATCAAAAAGTTGTATTCTCCAAAGACTTCACACATGACATTCACATAAACATTTTCAATGAATTTTTCCCCCTTCGACTCCTGTCTTCTCTCAAGTGACTCATTCAACTGGTGCCACTATTTCAGGTCAATCTTGATTGGGTCAGAATTGGCAAGTGTACAAGTTGGCGATTGATGGATTAAGATAGGATGGATTAAGGCTCTTTTTCGATGAGCCAGTATACCCTCTTCCGAAGTCCTAACATTGTGCAATCTGATTGCATCGTATAATGGGCGGAGCAAAGGATACCGCATTATCAAGTGCACTTAGTTTTCACTCATGGGAATGGGCTCTTGGTGGTACGTTATTAGGTTTCGAAGCATGGGGCTACAAGGGGTGGGAATCACCACCTTGCATAGAAGGTCAGTAATAGATTTCAAGTATTGGATTATCATATCTGAAAATATTGCCAGATCTTTGAAGACATTTCAGAAACTCACTAAGGTGATGCACAACTTGGATTTCAGTTCACCAGCTCCCAGCTCGCCAGTAAATCAAAAGTCGATCTAGGATGAAGTTTCTGTGGCCGCATGGATAGATACAGCAGAGTCGATACATCAGACACCAGTCATATTTGTGAATCAGACAAGGTGAATCAGTCAGGAGGTGGATTGCAGAATTAAAACAAAATCAAAACTTAAAAATTAAGCGTTGAAAGTCCAACAGCTCATAAAATTGAAGTATACAAATCAAGGTGGACAATGAAAACCAATAGCCAGTCCAGAGAGAACCTTGCCGCATAAAGTTCCTCACTAGGCCTCTTCCTACATTGCACCAACGGAATACCCAGGCCACAGTAAACCCAAGTATCTATGCTCTTTAACATGTCTACATGTATATTGGACCACATCAGCATACTGTACACAGTAGTAGTGCTGAGCTGAAATGCACCATTTCATGGTCTTTTGATAGCAATGCTCCCATCCAGGTAACCCATGTTCACGACCCTCAACCAGATTGTTGTGCCTAACTGTAATCATGGTTCTTTGTGCTTATCCTAAGCCAAGAAAAAGACTTTTAAGTTTATGACCTGCTACGATCGTGTTGGATCCTACCAATTACCTACTCAATATGGCAATAATCAATAGCAAGTGAACAGTTATGGCTGCAATAAATTACCAAGGTAGCATCTAACCCCACCTAACTATAGCTGATCCCCACGTAAGGCCTGCCCCAAACCCTGCCGTAGCCACAACATCACCAGCCTTCACCTTACCGCTTCGGACAGCCTCATCTAGAGCTAATGGTATGGAGGCTGCACTGGTGTTTCCGTAATTAGCAAGGTTAGAAATCACTTTCTCTGAGGGTATATGTAACCTATCAGAAACTGAATCAAGAATCCTCTGATTGGCCTGCAACATACACATATAAACCGTGATGTTAAAACCTACCTCCATGCAGAACAGATGAGCGATTTGAGTACACGAAAATATACCAGAAATTTGGTGCTTGGATGGCTTTAAATGTCCTAATCCGTGTCTTCCGTCGATGAGTTGAGTTCAACAGAGTTGACTATGAGTACCTGCAGTAAAAACACATACCTGGTGAAGGAGCAACCAGTCAACATTGTCTCCAGTAAGCCCAGCCTCCTGCAACGCTCCTTCCACAACCTGAGGTACAGCTCGGACTGCAAACTTGAACACTTCCTTCCCATTCATTTGAAGGCATTCATATGAAGCCTTCTGTGGTTTCAAAAATGCTGATCCATTTGAATCAGCCCCGCTGGATGACTCATCTAAAACATTGTCTATCGTTACATGCAAATGTCTGCAGTATCCACATCAATTTTTAGTCCTAAGCACATGCGAAGCAATACTTATTAGAAAATCACGACAAACAAGAGTTCTAAAACTGCATACATAAGCAATTACATGTGAGCAGGAAAACGAAAGCATTTTGCTTCCTTTCAGCACATAACTAATAAATGAACACAAGGATGCGATAAAAGGGAAGAAGCCCACTTCTGCCCATTTCCGTCACTACGCAGGTCGAATCCAAGCAAGCTGTCCTGGTCATCAGTTGCTGCCTGTTTTAAGAAAGCCAATAAAACGTTAATGAAAACATACAAACAGTACAGTACCAAGAGTTTAAGATGTAGATCACCTAGAAAAGTCCAAGATCATCACAACCAACGAAGTTAATAATGTGAACAGGTAATGCACAAGTGATATGTTAGATTGCACAACCGAGGCAATTCTGGCAATTGAAAATTAGCAAATGCAATCACACCTGTAACAGGAGCGCTCCAGAGGCATCGCCAAATAGAATACACGTCCCTCTGTCCGTCCAATCCACGTATCTTGAGAGAGCGTCAGCACCCACCACGAGCACATTTTGATAACCTCCTCCTGCACGTACCTTCAACCTTAACTTTAAGTGGCTGCTATCAGTTGGCTTTCCAAGTTGATAGTGTTAAACTGCTTACAAAAACACCAATTACAACATGCGAGTAGAATTTGTTTCTTGAGAGCAGTAGATTCTAATTAATTGATTCCTAAATTTAATTTCAAGTCAGAGTTGATGGACTTTCTAAATTTCAAACAGTATTTCAGATAAATAAAAATGAAGAGATATAGTGGAAAAATACCCCTAATAAAGCGAGTGGCAGTCACAAGTCCCAGTACGAAACCGCTACATGCAGCCGTCAAATCGAAAGCCAAGGCATTATGGCATCCCAGCAGCTTCTGAACCTGAAGATGATAGCATTGAACACCATACTTACATGAAAACAAATTACTCGGTACTTCCGCTAACAGAAAAGCGCAGCCACGAGATCACACTGAATGCCCCCAAAAACGTCTTCACAAGACACTACAAATAATAACCCTCATCGTATGTACAGTAGGCGGACAATCAGATTTGGACACAATACTAGCAAAGTTTAGCAAAACATGACTGATTTGGAATTACACCGTTCTAAAGCAGCAACATGTAAAAAATAGTAACCCGTAAACTGTGTCGTTGTAGGAGTTCATTAGAAAGAGAGCAGCATGTGAATGCAACCAGCATCCCCATGGTAGAACCTGAATGGTGCAGAAGCTGCTTTCTGTTACATGTTACAAGACAATCACCAAATCTCTTTGCACGCAAACGTGCATCAATTTCAATACGTCATACCTGTGGAGCACTGCCAAATAGATCATCTGGAGTAGATGTGCAGAGTAATAACAAATCAACATCCTCTGGATTCACATTAGCCATTTCAAGGGCTTTCTTTGAAGCTTCCACAGATAAAGACGTGACTGACTCGTTCTCTGCACATGAGTAAAGAGCTAGATTAGCACACTGTCAGGACTTATATCTTGGTAGAGAATCCAATATATAAATATCCTCGAACTGGTGGATAGTTGACCGACTTTGCTATCGAACTTCTCTATATCATATTAACATGCCAGGGGATCCTGCAAAGCCTATGCTCAGTTCACAAGCCTATGAACTACTGCGTATCATCAGCATAACCAAGTGCTACGGATGTGATATCCCCGTCCTCGTTTGATACACGAGGCAAAGCCACGATAGAACTAATTGTGCACTGGTTTCTAGTAGAAGTAATAAATCAGTTTCTAATAGGACACTATAGGCAAATCA
This sequence comes from Physcomitrellopsis africana, assembly GCA_036785485.1. Taxonomy (NCBI): domain Eukaryota; kingdom Viridiplantae; phylum Streptophyta; class Bryopsida; order Funariales; family Funariaceae; genus Physcomitrellopsis; species Physcomitrellopsis africana. Next base: position 22,992 of record JAWRVF010000829.1, read on the forward strand.
GGGAGTTTCGGATTGCTATTATAATAAATAAATAAAATCCACTTATTTGACTGTTTCTTTGGTTTAAAAAGTAATAACGATAGCAACAATAAAGAAAAAGAGAAGCAAGATTGTGATGACCTGTCAATTGCGAAAAAATTGCTCACGTTGATTAAATAAAGTAACGCATCAGTCACGACCAAGGGTTTTAAGAATCATCAATCCCATGTTACTCTAAACCACATGTTCACAGAATAACCTGGCAATAATATCGTCGAGAAGTACAAGAGAAATAGATCCAAAGAAAAGGTCGTCATGAGAAAGATTTCTCGCCTCCAAGTACACGACGATTGCGAATTCCTGTTCGCACGGATATCCATTCATCCGAAGTGTCCACGAATTTTGAGAGTTCTTCATTTGAAATGAGATTCTTTGGGACAGCCGATCCTGATCCCACCAATTTGGACCCCCTTCCTACACGTCTGAAGACAAGCCAGACCAGGCGAATCAATAATACTTCATACCAACCTCCTGGTTGCACAAATGCCTCCCTCACAGAGACAGCTTTATAGAATTGATTTCATGAATTGTCGCAACCAGCCAAATTATACGAGAAAAGCACTTACCTCCGTTGGTCGTCCCCACCTTGATGAGACAGTTCTCCTTCATTCTGCTTCAACCCAGAGGAAACAAGCGACACGTCTCTGCTAATTGATCCGTCAGTTCCCAACTCATAAAGGCCCCAGGTATTGACAACAGAAATTGCTATCATACCCAAACTATAATCTCGTGCAGCATTAACTAAACCCGAGATTTTACTGCACCAAGCAGATACAATGCCGAGAAATTCATGAATGAAGTTTCTCTCTCACCTGTTCTCAGCTGACATGACAGCTCGGCACCCCACAACGTATGATGGGGTAGCACGCCAATGCGAGCACCCCAAGAAAACCCTCTCATAAGCATTTGCACCACCTAGTACGCAAACCAAGACCATTCATGCAATCTCAGCTGGAATCCTCCATTAATGTAAGCACCGAAACATAAGAATGCTTGACCCCAATGTAGATCCCCTACATTCAGCTGAACCAAGTGACCACCATGATCACCTCTCCGTAATCCGCTTGTGCACCAAATCACTAAATTCTGTGCATTCCCTCTACCATCTCCTGGGACCAAAACTCATAAAAACCCTAAACACAATGCTGAAACGAAAACTACAAGGAACCCTGACCCAAACCACCGACCATTACCTCCAATCCACTCCGACATAAACCCCCACATTGTCAAGGCTCCAAAAACTATCCACCACCCATTCCTCTCCCGAAATCACCCCTCACTGAACCCAGCCTACCTCGCAGAGACAGCACAGTCGACGCAGTCCACGACGCAGAGGAGTGCAGAACCGGCCCAGTGGCGCACGCCATATCCACGCTTCACAAACTACGTTGCACTCAATTAGAAAAGCTATAACAAAAGTCGAGCACTAACTCCGCAAATAGGAGGTGGATTTCTACAATGCAGAGGCAATGCGAGGAGATGGAGGAAAATGAGAGAGAGAGACGATTCAATCCTAGAACGATGAAGAGGTCGTGCCAGCACTGGCTGGCGGTGGTGATGCAACCGAGGCTGCTGCTCCAGATTGTCGCAGTCTTCGATTTCTCCTTCAAACCCAAATGAATGGTACAGCTTGGTTGGTGAGCACCCCCCACCTTTCTCCTCGCTTGTGTGAGTGTAGTCCAGGTCCCGGATCTGTCTCGTGAGGATTTGGATGGATGTCGTTGGAAACAGGGAGGATAACTGATCATCGCTTCGTCCGATCCTCGACAACAATTCTGCTTTTCCACTATATACAATCGAGTAAAAAATAAATAAAAAATAAAAATAAAAAACCATGTCACTATAGATTGCAGCTGAACAAGACAACATCCGATGGGCTTGAAATGATTGCAGTTTCGATTCTGAGCTTGATAGTTCTGAGATCCTCGATTAAGAAATCGCCCGAGGAGCTTTAACTTCTCATGCCTTTGCTTGACTCCGCAAATCTGGCAGCGGCAGATATTCGGAGTGGTATTGTTTGGAAGGAAAATCGAGCTAAATTAGGATTGTCAGAAAGTCCAGTCCAGATGATAATGAGAATTACCATCCAATCCAACTTTGCTGATGAGGATGTTTCTGACTGCGTTCTCGACATTGCAATTCAAATGACAGTGGGAACTCGACCTTTGTAGGTCTTCGTTCTGGGCTTTGGATACAAGGGTTTAGACGTGCTTAGAAGACTAGAGGTAAACTCATCGATTGTGCTGCATGCACGTGCACTGAATCACGTATTGTGTTATTGTGAGCACCCTTTTCTTGAGAGAACATCTGAGTTTGTTCAGGTGTCAACACAGGTGACAACTAAAGAATAGGTAATGCAGAGTTCGGGGGTTTTGAAATTAGAAGCTATGCTCAAAGCCTGACTACTTTTGCTACCTATGGTGCAGTACTTCTTTTGACCTCTACTCTCTAGTTATTTGCACTTAGAGAATGAAGGAAAACGGGATCGATTTGCCTGCATTCAATGCTACAGGTACTTCGAGCATGTTTACATGTTCCCAGAATACAAATTTGACGGACCGGAACTGAGCACACCACGCAAGGAAACATTATGGCCTCATGGAAGGTCAATCTCTCTGTCAGCAGGCTTGCAAGGAGCGATGAGAGACACGGAAGAGAACAGAATTTATTATGGAAGTTAAACAGGAATGATTTGATGCTGGTTTAAGGAAAGAAGTTGCATGTTTTCTGACATGAGGTGACAGGAGAATCGTTCGGAATCCGTGAGTCTCGAAAATCCAGAGAATTGGCTAAATTCGCAGCTCCCATTCGCGCCAAATCGGCTTGACGCTCGAGTTTTTTTTACATCTGCAGATACACATGGAAGGGATAACCTATGTTTCGCATCTCGTTGGGAACTTAGATGAAGGATTTCTGTCCCTGTGCGTCGCCTGTAACCTCGAATCAGAGTTTTTCGGCCTCTAAGCTTCGAATTCTTAGCCAAACATGATATAGCTCAGCTATGCGTGTGCCTGTTCTCACATTTTCTTCTGCACTTCTAGCAGTTTGGATGATTTTAAGTTTCCGAATCCTTCCGCGATGCTCTCTCAATCTCCTCTCTAGTACGCAAGCCGTGTGGCAATATGATTTCCGACCGCAACTTTAGATTCACAAGAGTCATTTCTGCTCTTGGCGTTAAATTGTGTTGAGTAATCATATTGAGGAACTCCGCATTGACTGCAGATAAAGCCGTTCTGTCGATGCGACGACGGTGGGAGTAATTGCACGGAATGATGCCTCATTTGAATTTTGGGTTTCTGTTTCCTCTGGATAGACAGAAAAGTGACTTTTGTTTGTGCGGTAGCTTAAGATGAACGCTTTGGATTTCGGAAAACACACAAACGGAGCACAAATACGCGAGTGCTGGTGCCAGAGCAGCTCTTGTAGAATTTTATTCTCTACGATGAGTTTCAGGCTGATGGATAATTACGCACCGTATGGCAGGAATTTCTCTCAAATGCTGATTAAGAACAATCCACTGTGAATCATTTCTGTTCGATGTTGGATATATTGGAAATGTTGTAAAATTCCAATGGCGTTTCCGACGCTTGCACACGGCACACTCAGCTTTTATGATCCAGTTGCTGGGGTACCCCAACTTTGTGCCAGAGTTGGGCAGTGTAACGAAGGCAGCCGCGGATGCGTAGAGTTCAAAAGTATGGACATTTTTCATTGCACGGTGTATTTCAATAGAAAAGACAGACCATCAAGGTGGTGGTTGACAGCTCAAGAGTGGTACGTTCTGGATTTTGCAGCTCAAGAGTGGTACGTTTTTGATTTTGCTTGATAATTTCAAATCCAGCAGGCTTTTACTTATCACGCATACGTCGATGCTAGCCCTCTTGGTGGGGAGATTTTCACCCCCTTGGTGGGAAAATTTAGCTTCACACCGTACAACGACATTTGCTCATGCAATGTAGTTTCAAAGATGTGTAACGTACATTCGAACACTCAACTCTGCATTTGCTTTTTGAATTTCAGCATACTCCAGGATGCTACTCTGAATCTTTCTAGTGCCCCCACAAGTTTTTGATCAGTGGATCTTTCCGTTGATTTGCAACAGGATGAAGGATTGCAGAAAGGGACAATGCCAATGCTCTGGCAAATCACTCATGCCAAATAAAACTATGCCTTCTATCTCGAAGCCCTCCTCAGTACGTGCCCGACGTCCTCTCCTCTCTCCATCCAAGACGTACTTAGAAGCCAACCTCACGCCCAAGGATAAGCTATGGGTGATCGCAGCTACCACCCCTAACGAGCTTCTAGCAGCTGCCACACTTCGAGCCCAGATATTCTACACGTATCCCCAAGCAGATAATAGTCTTCAGGGCATAGAAGCCATCAAAGCGCGCGTAGCGAATGACTTCGCCGTAAACGATCTGCTCAAAAGGAGAGTAAAATCAGAGTACGACAGGGTATGCGTTACTGCACTTACTCGATTATTTGTTATCCTAATGTTAATGGACCTCCTATTATATTTATGATGCAACCAACAATTATAAGTAAATGGCCGCAAAATGGTTGCAGGAAAGAAAATATAAATCGCTGGGCATGCGTGTGAAGTGTTTGTTAGCAGTGTGCCGGCAATCAACGATAGAATCGTTGGGTGGGAGTACTGCGACGTCGTCCCACCCAACACCTCCATCCATAACTTCGGAGGACATATGTTCCACGGAGCCACTAGTAGCAATCGGAACTCTTGATGTACAAGTAAGCTCCAATTTCCACTTATTGCTACACTCTGCTACCTACCTTTTAAGCAATATCATATTCCGCAACTGGCATAAACTAGAAAGTAAACCCAATTATACCTTGTCACAAACTCACACATCCACTCAAAAATATACAAGATGAAGTAAAGACCTGTTAACTGAGAACAAGCATGGGATGACTGGAAGGATGGCACAGGAACAAAGGCCTCTGCAGATGTTAACCTTGTTACCTTCCAGCTCTACGCTCTGGCCCATTCAGCTGAGCAATCGAAGAAGCAGGTGAGCGTTCGAGCCAGCAATCTCATGCTTTGTAACCCTAACCTTGCATCAAAATCCAGGCTACCCCTTGTGTCTACATTTAGGCAGTCGTAATCTGGATCTAGTCTTCATGAACTTCAATGCCAGTGGTTGCCGCTTCTCATCCCTTCACATTTACACTCTTTACTACGTTGGCAATGAGTTGTTCAAGCTTCATATGTAACACGGCTTCATAGCTTCAGAAGCGCCCAGGTAGGGATCGTTTTACAGCGTAGCAGGCAATCGGAAGGAAACCCTGTCTACCCGGAAACCACTGTCACCAAAGGCTGACAAGCTGAACTTCCGCGGGATACCAGGCACATTGTGATCCAACACACTCGGCTGGATTGTCATATTCCTCATGAACCGAGTCGAACGGATGTGGACTGAACATAACTTTGTTTCTTCCGGTTCAGGTTCACAAGGCCAAGACTAGCTCGACAGCCTCTTCTCTCCTCGAACCGGACAACACCTTGAACCAGGCTTACATCTTCAACGTTGGTGTCGTCAAAAACTCCAGAAGAATGGGGGTCGGGAAGGCTCTACTGGTGGCTGCTCTCAAGGTACGAGGCTTTTACCACCTTTCCGCTTTCACCACAGAACATCTTCATGTGCTCCCAACATGACTTGGCGGTCCCACGAAAACGTGCCATGGCACCCATGCTCAAACTGTGGGACAGCCAGGGGTTATAAAATCACATTACAACACATCAATTTGCGTGTACCTTCTAAACCACCCATTCATGCTGCTGCCCCACACCCATCATCTTCCATGCGTAACGTTCAAATTTAGGCCAAAGTGCTCACTCCCTAACAAAAATGTCCACACACAAACACGAGCTCATTCTTTTCCCTTCCGCAGGTGGCCAAACAGATGGAGCTTCAGGTGCTGTTCGTGCATGTAGAGGCGGACAATCGCGGCGCCATGGCATTGTACACCAGCTCAGGATTCAAAGTCGAGGAAGAAGAAGCAGAACTGCTGGCGCTTGAACTACGAAGGCCTCGCAGAATATTGTTGAGCTTCTGGACCTCATAAATCATCGCGAACCAGATGTACGTCTTTGACCGGCACATAGTTTGAAGTTGCTACCTACTGTACTTTACAGTCCAAGCATCCACTTCCAAAGTTTGTACAATCCTACATTGAGTGAGAACCACAACACAAACACGACCCCCCATACGACAAACCAAAGCCTTCACAATCACAACAACTCCACTTCCATCTGCACATCACACATCAACAAAGCCCGTTCCTCACCGGACGCACAACAACAATCGGGCGTTTCCAAAACGCAACCACTTCAGGCCATCCGTCACATGACAACCTACCCCCACTCCAATCCCCTTGCACAAAACCACTCCACCGCCTGCTCCATATCCCGTGACCCACGCATCTGTTCGCTCGAATCCCCCTCGACTGAAAAAATCCACGACTCACAACCCCAGTCGGCTCATACACATCCATAACACGTACTGTGATCCCACAAACAACCACGCCCATGCTTTACGCTAAATCAACAATCGTTATTGACAAAATCACGAGGCTGGCAACGTCGTCCAAGCACCACCATCACCAACCTACCGCCCTCCACAACCCTTGTACATCCAAATTCCATCCCAAACGGTGCGTCATGTGCACGTGATTATCAAAACCTACTAAACAGGAACCGCCTACAACCAATGCCCCCGCCTTCAATCCCCACCCGCTCCACAACTCAACCTCCGACTTCTACAAAACTAACTGCATACGCCTACGCTGATCTACTCAATCGGGACCCACTCCAGCTCCTCACGCTGCGGCTACCGCCTCGGGCTCCGGTTGCGCCGCAGCGGCTTCGGGGGCCTTCGCTGCATCTGCAGCTGCTGGTGCTGCAACAGCGGCACCATTCTCCTTCCCCTTCTCGCCCTCCTTCGCAGCCCCACCCTTCGCACCCTTCTCGCCCTCCTTCGCCTCCGCCTTCGGTGGCGGTGGAGGAGGAGGAATCATGTGTGCAGGAGGGTTGTGCTTCAGCTTCAACAGAACCTGCCTGAACCGTCCCAGGTCCGTCGCCTTCCCCGGTTTCGGTCCCGGAAGAGCCACGAACGTCGACTTCTTCTCCTTCTTCTCCTTCATTTGTCGGCTTTTCGGCTCCAGAGATGCCGGCAGCTCCTTCGGAACCAGCTCCGTCACAGCCTTCCAGTACTGCTTGTCCGCCGTCTTGTGGAAGTGCTCCTGGTCGGCGTGATACACCTGCCCAACCCACCACAACCACGTCTTAGCTCACGTTCGGCGCCAAATCGCCGCTTGCCACAAAGACCACCACTTTGATACCGAGACCCGTGCCCCCACACAGCGCCTTACTCCTTCACTGTACCACCCATAACAACCCCCTCCCCAACTCATTCGTCCCATCAACCATCCCACCCTTCAGGTACCTACAACAAGCCCCGACACAATGCAACCTACCATCTCCTTCTCACGATTCTCCTTCATCTTCGCCTCCCTGTTCGATTCCCGCTTTGCCTTGTGCTTCTCCTTGTAGTCATCAGCATCGTCCATGATCTGCTGCAGCTTCTCCTTCTCAACACGCTCCTTCTCTTGCAGCCGTTGCATGTTCTCCCTGACACTCACCAAACCATCCCGACCATGAGAAACCATGCCCCAGCCTCATCCTCTACTCGCCAAGCACATCCATCACCACGTCATACAAACACTGCCACCCTCGTCCGAGCCCCGCTGCACGCCACACCCTTACTCACCTCTTCCACTGCCGAAGAATGGCGCCCTCCTCTTGCATCTCCTCGGGCGGGGACAGCATTGGACCGCCGCCGTTGTCTCCGCCGAACAAATCCTCGTCCAGCTCTTTGTTGTAGCTCCCCCCCGCCGGATTCGACGTATACTCCGCGTCTGTAAATCCAGGAGCCGAATACTCCCCCTTCGGAAATCCTGACGGCGACTCCGAACCCGGCATCCCAAACCCGTACATGCCCGGCATGCCAGGGGCCGACTCCTCGTTCTCGTATATCGGGGCCGGGTGATCGTAACCGTGGGACGCGCCCTTGAAGTCGTCGAACCCTTCCCTGTTGTCGTCCATCCCGAAGTGATCCGGCTTGTAATCGTCTGGAGCTCGGAACGAGCTGTCAAATCGTGCAGAGTCCAACCTAGAGCTGTCGAACCGGGCTGAATCGTCGAAGCTGCTGTACGTACTCAGGTCGTCAGCTCCGCCAGAGTACCCATCGTAAGCCATGCTTGCGGTATCTCGGCCTCACAAAATCCTACATGCACCACACCGTACCCCCGTCACCACGCAGCACATCACACGCATGCACACGCACATACACAACAACCAACCACTTCACGCGGCGCGTTCGATTACCAACAGTCACCACAACACAAACGCATTCCGTCTCTCAAACGCTGCCTGCGCCAATAATTCCTTGTGCATCCCTCGCCTACCAACCTCTCCCCACACGCCTCACACCGCACAGCTGTGCGCCCTTCCCATCACCTTCGCAATCCTTTCAACCATCTCTACGTTCTCACCGCTGTCGACCACCCCGCGCTTGCGCAGATGTCTCCTGCGCACTCCAGATCTGATGGCGGACGGAGTCGTCTTCCTAACACGCCTACAACAAAATGCAGCTCATCCTACTGATCGCCAAACAGGACACACCATGCCACCGCACTCTCCTTGTCCTCGGGTCTCGCATCACTCTGTGTTTCGCAATTCTCCCACCAGCTTCCACGAACTTACGTCCCTATGCGATCCTATCCACCTTCCCGGATCCGCCCACGCTCTACCTCACATGCAATCAAGTATAAATCGAGCTCCGCCAGCCCAGGACAGTGCCGACGACCGGGCCACGATTCTTGCGCGCAACACAACCGCCCAATCTACACGCCCACACATTCAACAGCCAAATCCTCGACCACTCACAGTAATGTCGCCGGTCCTGTCCTCTCTCCCTGCAACCCTACATGTGGGCAACGAGCGACCCAAGCACCAGCAAACCGCGCCAAACCCAACCCTCCCACGGATGCCGATCCACAACAACACAAATCCTCCGCCAATGCTCCGGCCCATCCTACCGCGCGTGTCCAATTCCACCAAACCCTCCAAAACATCTCCCGAACCGGGCGCTCCCATCACAGGAGCTATCAAAGCAGCAAGAAAAGGCACCAAACGAAAGAGCGAAACGGCGCAGATCGAGGAGGGAGAAGCATACCTGCGGTGCGAGGCGCGCGATGGCGCAGATAGGGATCCAAACGGAAGCGATCCAGCAGCAGCAGGAGCAGCAGAGGCGAGGAGGAGGAGGAGGAGGGAGGTCCGTGATGGCGAAGACACTGAATGATTTCCACTGCGACGAGTGCCACTCCCCTCCCCTCCCCCTTCCCCAACGTTGTTGACCGCGCTCCTCGTTCCTGGTCGGTCCGATGGACATCATCCTTGTTTCTTGGTTTCTTTGGTTCATTAATTTGACTCTATCATTGTTTTATGCCAGGTGGCGTCGCGGTTGGCGGGGTGATTGGGTCGCTGGGAGCTGTTTTTCCCAGAATGGTTGGTTACGTCGTGTCTTAGACGGTGCTTTGAGAGACTTTTTGTGTTTTTAGCGCGGGTGTTATGGTTGATTTCGATCATTATTGGGGTTTTGGGGTCAGGAGTGTATTTGTTGATTGAATCGATGAATCTGACGTTAGTTGATTTTTGAAAGGAACCTACACCTTTATTCTTATTACTTCTGGTCTTTTCTCCTTATGTTCTTCACCTGGTTTTTTGGTGTTTAGTTTTGATTCATATGGTTAGGTCGTCAAGCATATGTATTTATCACGAATTTTGATTTTAAACTGCTGAATGTATATGTCATTGAAGTACTTATACAAATATTTTATTGTAGATAGGATGTTTTTTGACTAGTTATTTAGATAGATGTTATTATCAGTTGTTATATTTTTTTAGATTTTACATTATAACATTGACTAGATCAAAAAAAATTAACTTGCATGGATAATTTAGATAAGTAAGATTAAATTTAATTTTAGCTAATAATTTTCAAGAAATTATACTATAGATTACAATGTTTGAGTTTAATTCTTTCCAATACAAATATTTTGGTTTTGTCATATATATTATTATTAGATATTTTAATTTTAATTTTAATTTTTTTACTTTATTAGCAACACATTTATGTATCATGATTAATTTCATATATCAAAGATAGTAAGGTTTGTTTGTACGCAAGATAGTTTCATATATGAATTTTATGGGACAATTTAGCAATGATGTTTTATTCATTGTATTACTAAACAAAGTGGTTTTAAAATACTTGTAGACTTGATTTAAAAGCAATGTCTTCAACTTGGGAGATTAAAAGCTTAGGGGTGTCATAACATAATAAAGATATTTTATAAAGACATTTGGCTCTATGTATAATAAAATTAAAAGAATTAAATCTTAAATTATACAAAATCAAAGATTGTTGTAGTTGTAAAAAACTTGATTTATTTTGTATATTATTTATCAATCAATGTCTAAGATTTAATTGAAATTAAATTATATAAAGAATGTTGTAGTTAATAGATTCTTTCTTTGTGGCATAAGTGAAGGAAATTATGACCATGACTGAAAAAGACTAAGATTAATCATATAAGATCAATGAAATTATTTAGATATTAATGAATTTATCTAATTAAGCATCAATATATACATATATTTAAATTGCCACTCATATACAATATGCGGAATTGCAAATTGCATTTGATCAAAGTATTGAATACATCTTGGATCTTTAGGAGAAACTTAGTGGGATTGTAGTAGAGCATTATTGTGTTGTGGTTCAGCTACCATATAAAAATATTGTACATATATATTTAATGTACAATTTATTACGCAGCTAATTGAAAGCTATATCAATGGATTTTTATTAGTTACAAAATGTGATTAGATTACTACTTTAGAAGGAGTTCGTTTAAAAAAGACTATTATTGAGATTTATACAATCTTTATATTTTTTTTATAGTGACTTTTGAGGTTGATTTTATATTGATATTAACTTATATATATTTTGAATCATCTTTGTTAGACATTGGTGATTCTTGAAATCTTATTTAATTTCTTTTATTTGATATTTAGAATACATACTATATATATTCTATTAGAAAAAAGATTAGAAAGAAAATTTTAATGTAAAAAGAAGTAGTTAGGCCATCCATGTGGATGAATAGAAATTGATAATTTAAGTCTCTATTCCTATTGGCCAAAAGTCATACCCAATGGGCTTTATTAGCAATTAGGATTTTTCTTTTGATATCAAAGGTTTGGATTAGTAAGTTTAGATTTTTAACTATGATTTTGGTACAAAAATTGAGTGATTTAGAATTTTTATAAAGGAGATATAGGCACTCAAAGTTAAGATATTGAATTTGTACCTATTGTCATTTTTTGAGATATGACTTGCATATACAAAAAGAAAGAAAAGATTGAAAATTGAGGTTAAAGAGAGCACTTTCTAAGCTACAATTTATATGTGTAGCTTGATGAATTCTAAGTTAGTACAAAGGAGATATTGGGAGTTGAAGTCAATGCTTGCAATCTAAAGGTAGTAAGTAACCCAGTTAATTAGTAGTTGTGTTTTGAGCTATATCTTGAGCAATTTGATAATATTTTGGCTTAAGATTTTTAAGATTATATATGTTTATATTACAAAAGTATATACAAAATTTTTATAACATTATAGTTTTGGATTTTTGAGATATGAAAAAAATAATACTTAGGTATTTATAAACTAGGGCTTTAAGCACTTCCTAAGATTTTTAAGATATCAAACAATCAAAAGAAAATATATAGTTGAATTTTCTTATAGTAAAGCTCAAGGATACAACATAAACTTTGAAGAAATTTGATAAAAAAATAAATAGTTAGATCAAGAGTTATTGAATTCTAAAACTTGAGAATAAATCAATCTTTTCCGAATGAATGAGGTATTGAAAGATTTTGTTATAATTTGAATATTTTGTGAAAATTAAAGGGATTTTTTTTGGGAGCCAAAACTTTATAGAGGTAAAAAAATAGATATATAGAGCTATAATAAATTTTAATATAAAGAAGAGATTTTGAAAGGATATTATAAATTTTCTTTAAAATAATTGAAAATCTAACTTACCAACAATTAATTAGTTGTGATTTCATAAAAAAAAGGATGTTAAGGATTTTCTATATGCCATAAATTTTTTATATATATAAATCTACTTAAATATAAGAGATTTTTGATAAATATGATATTTTTAAAATAATATCATTGTATCTATTTGTCCTTCTTATTAAGGACAAATTACTTATTAGAATCTTGTCAATAAGTTAGAAATAATCTTTCTACAACTAGGTACTGAGTATATTCACAAATTAAAAATCACACTATAAAATAGCCTAGTGAACTTGATGTTGTTATACTATGATTGCTTACAATATGTAAAAACCAATTAAAATATATAATATGTTTATAAGTTCTAGTATGTGTTAGAATAGTTTGTAGTATAATTTAAAGGAGTTGATGTAAGAAACTTTATTTTGGTTTTTTTTTCCTAATTTGATTATGGCATTTAAATTATATGGGACCTAGATGTCTAATATAAAGCTTTAAGAGGAGATTTGAAGCCTAAAAGGTTGAAATCTAAGCTATTAAGAAATTCATTTTGAAAGATGAAGATAAGAGATGGAAGGATGAAAGCAAGGGATAGAGGATTTCATTACATTAATTGGACTTCATTCTCATTGGTTGATCTTCATGTCCAATGGATTTTCAATAGGTTGTTGCAGCACTTTGAGATTTTGGACAATGTCAAAGAAAGAATTTGGGAAGGGTAAAGTTAGGGTTATAAAGTTTAGATTTTAAATAAAAATTTATATACAAAAATTAGGGAATTTGGAATTGGAATGAAAGAGATATAACCATTTGAATTTAAGATGCAGATTTAAGACATATTGCCACTCTTTTGAAGAAATAAGGAGTTATATAAGAGCTTTTGGAGATCAAAAGATGTAGTTGAAGAGGTAATTTCAAGACCTATATCTTGCATAGAAGAATTATTACATTTGGAACTTTAAAGAAGGAGATATTAGAAGTTAAAGATAATAGATCCAATTCCAAGGCAGTAAACAGATCATTTTGTTGATAATGATGATTTCCACCATATCTTGAGCCTTCAGACAAATTTTTGTCTAGATTTTTTTAAAAAGGTGAATTATTATGTTAAGAAGCTATATACCAATTTTCATGGCATTTGAATGTTTAGTTTTGTAAGATATGAAGAATTTAGCATATGGGTGTCTGTTAACAAGGATTTGAAGCTGCTATTAGGATTTTGGCAATATCTAAAGATCAGCAACGAATTGACAATTGAAATTTGTTGTGGTAGTTGTTAAGAATATATCAATACATCATGTAAAATCTAAATACTTGTAGATTGTCTAATTTAGAGATTTGTGCTGTTGAAGTTTGGAAAAAATCTCCTTTAAGATTAATAAAGGATTTAGAATACTTTACTATATTTTATATATTCCACCATGTTTCTATTTAAAAAATATAGTTAGAATCCAATTTTACTTTATAAAAAAACCTAAAATTATGGAAGCCAATATTGATAAAAATCAAAAAGAATAAAAAGAAAATAGGAAGTACAAACCTAAAAAGAGAAGATAAGAGAGCACAATGAATTATACATTTTATCACTTATATTTTTGTAAGCTTGAAGATAGCTATATTCATTGGTGTAAGAGACTTTTTCAATTGTATAATATTAACTAATTTGTTAAAGTTTATCAACTATATCTTTATTTGCTCCAATTAAATTAATATATTATTATACAAATTTGTATGAAAGATTGTTATCTCTTTCAATAAAAATATTATTACTTATGTTTATTTTTGCTCTATGTTTGAAGCCCTACTTCTTTAAAAGATCTTAGATAGTATAATAATATGATGTATTTCTTATTCTATAATATAATACTTTTCTATGGTTATTTAGAAGATAAAATTTTAGTAGTTTTGTACAATGTAAGATGTAATTCACAAAGTCATACCAAGTTGTATATTTTTTTTAAAAGTCCATCAAATATTAAAACTTTGTGGAATATAAATTTTATTGTTTTAATAGAAGATTTTACTGATAAATTTTACCTATAAGGATATATTGTTGTATTTAGTTATCAATTAATAACTAATAAAATATTATTAGATATTTAATTTTATCTTTATATAATTAAAAAAATTAAAAAAATTTCTATATCTACCTCAGTTAAATAATAAAATTGTCAATCATTAGATATAAGTACAAGAAGGCCAACTATTTGTATATAATAAGTCATATGACTTAGCAAAAATGAACCAAGTTTTCAATAAAATCTATTCATATAATGAAGAACAATGGATTGCAAATGATCCAATTATTCCTCATATATATATATATATATATATATATGTTGATGAATTTATTATTATAATAAATAAATTTTTCTATAAACTTCAATTAACATATTTTAGAAAAAAGGCACAAATGTCTATAGTATTTATTCTTTTAGCATTACAACTTTATTAATTCTAGATAGTAAAGAAAATTATTTTATATTTAAGAACTCTTTTGTTTTAAATAATAAAGCAAATTGTTGATTCATAAAAGAATTTGAATAGAAAGACTCTTTATAGTTGTTAAGATATTAATCTAATATAAAACAAAAATAACTAACAATTTAGTTTTAAAAGTTGTAGATTAGTTGTTACTTGATGTAAATGGTACTATCAAACAATTTAGTAAAACAATGTTTGTATTGGGCAAAGACTTTTATCAAATATTGTCAATTCTTTGTTGTAGAGCAAAAATTCAAATTATCAATAAAAGCTTGAAGTTGTTGTACTTATGGCTATCTATAAAAAATAAAAAATAAAAAATAAAACAAAACAAAAAACAAAAAATAAAAAACATTGTACTTCATAATAAATATAAAACTATGTTATGTTGATAATGATAAAAGATATGAAAATAGAGACTTTGCACAATAGTTATCTTGTATTGGCAAAGAAACAAAGTCTATTTATGTTAACAAAGGTGAAGATAAAATTTTATATTTCTATTAGAATTGTTATGCATGGATCAATATATTAATTAATTAAAAAGATCTATAGTATTTTTCATGACCATAAAAATTATAAATAATATTTTTATAAATTATATAATTTTATCTACCACTAAAAATACTTCAATGTTTGAATCTTCTTATCTTGCAAAGTTTTTATATGAAGAAGTGGAAATTCTTTTGGTGCATTCAATTTTTAAAAGAGATAAAAAAAATTTGTACCAATTATCTAATTAAATTATTCTTCCCATTAATAGATTTTTATCTTATTACCTATATCTAAAGATTGGATCTTTTATAATGATGTTATAAAATATGATATGTTGTTTATGCAATAGAACATTTATTATAAAAGCTTATATGTTGTATGCAATCATTGCCAAAATTAAATATGAAATTCAAACTATAAAATAAATTTTTGTTTAAAAAATTAACTTGGAACTCTAAAATACCAAAACCTCTATTCAAATTATAACAAAGACAACCTTCAACAAAAACTTGTTTTTTATATAATATTCAACAAAACTCAATGACAAACAATTCTTATCTAAAGGTTCTATTTTCTAAAATATATATATTTTTATTAGTAATTATATGTTATTTTATTACAATTTAAATCAAAATAATATATCACCATACTATCTAATAATGACTATTAATGACACACTAACTAATTTATTTATAATAAAATATTTAAACCTAAAAATATTAAAAAAATTATTTAATTTATGCTATATACATTAAAAGAAGATTAAATAAATTGAAGCATCTTTTAAATTTAAGTAAGTGATATATGTATATAATTTTTTTTATTTATCCAAACATCTATCTAGATTATATTGTTCTTTGTTACACCTCAACGACTTAGTATAATATATTATTTCTAAATCAAACCAAGCAACTCCAATGCAAGTAAATATTTAATTAAAAAAAAATATATATATATATATATATATATATATATACTCTACATAAACTACCAAATGGTAAAAAAATATGTTATTCAACATTAATTTTGTCATTTCTACCTCAAAATCTATTACATCTCATTTCTAATAAATATTATAACAATGTTTGAAAACATTCATTATTAAAATATATCTATCATCTCAATTTAATGATTGTGCAATTAAATAATAAAATATTATAAATTTAAAATAATCAAACAAAACCTAGTCTACAACAATAAGAGCTACTCAGATCCATTTTAACAACACACACTAAGTATTGTCAACAACTTGCATTACACCATTATTTATACTCCTAACTGAAGAGCATTAAAAATCAACACATCCTACTGAAATCAACAAAATATCTGCATCAAGGTATAACAATAATAGCAAAACCCATTTGAGTCTCATGCAATAATAATTGCATATAATAAATGTGTATATACAAACAAAAATAAAAAAGTCTACATACATAACCACATACAAAATCAACATAATCCTGACAAAAACAAAAGTTCAAAATAACATAAAATTCAAAAAACTCATTAGAAAGTTCAATACCATGTCAACGATGTGAATGGCTTCCCTACACCATGATAACGAAACTTAACCAAAATACAAAGAAGATCATCTAACCTAACAAATCCAGTAACACCACATTCACCAACGACACGAGAATCCCATAGCGCTACAAACACAGGCCGACCAGGAACGAGGAGCGCGGTCAACAACGTTGGGGAAGGGGGAGGGGAGGGGAGTGGCATTCGTCGCAGTGGAAATCATTCAGTGTCTTCGCCATCACGGACCTCCCTCCTCCTCCTCCTCCTCGCCTCTGCTGCTCCTGCTGCTGCTGGATCGCTTCCGTTTGGATCCCTATCTGCGCCATCGCGCGCCTCGCACCGCAGGTATGCTTCTCCCTCCTCGATCTGCGCCGTTTCGCTCTTTCGTTTGGTGCCTTTTCTTGCTGCTTTGATAGCTCCTGTGATGGGAGCGCCCGGTTCGGGAGATGTTTTGGAGGGTTTGGTGGAATTGGACACGCGCGGTAGGATGGGCCGGAGCATTGGCGGAGGATTTGTGTTGTTGTGGATCGGCATCCGTGGGAGGGTTGGGTTTGGCGCGGTTTGCTGGTGCTTGGGTCGCTCGTTGCCCACATGTAGGGTTGCAGGGAGAGAGGACAGGACCGGCGACATTACTGTGAGTGGTCGAGGATTTGGCTGTTGAATGTGTGGGCGTGTAGATTGGGCGGTTGTGTTGCGCGCAAGAATCGTGGCCCGGTCGTCGGCACTGTCCTGGGCTGGCGGAGCTCGATTTATACTTGATTGCATGTGAGGTAGAGCGTGGGCGGATCCGGGAAGGTGGATAGGATCGCATAGGGACGTAAGTTCGTGGAAGCTGGTGGGAGAATTGCGAAACACAGAGTGATGCGAGACCCGAGGACAAGGAGAGTGCGGTGGCATGGTGTGTCCTGTTTGGCGATCAGTAGGATGAGCTGCATTTTGTTGTAGGCGTGTTAGGAAGACGACTCCGTCCGCCATCAGATCTGGAGTGCGCAGGAGACATCTGCGCAAGCGCGGGGTGGTCGACAGCGGTGAGAACGTAGAGATGGTTGAAAGGATTGCGAAGGTGATGGGAAGGGCGCACAGCTGTGCGGTGTGAGGCGTGTGGGGAGAGGTTGGTAGGCGAGGGATGCACAAGGAATTATTGGCGCAGGCAGCGTTTGAGAGACGGAATGCGTTTGTGTTGTGGTGACTGTTGGTAATCGAACGCGCCGCGTGAAGTGGTTGGTTGTTGTGTATGTGCGTGTGCATGCGTGTGATGTGCTGCGTGGTGACGGGGGTACGGTGTGGTGCATGTAGGATTTTGTGAGGCCGAGATACCGCAAGCATGGCTTACGATGGGTACTCTGGCGGAGCTGACGACCTGAGTACGTACAGCAGCTTCGACGATTCAGCCCGGTTCGACAGCTCTAGGTTGGACTCTGCACGATTTGACAGCTCGTTCCGAGCTCCAGACGATTACAAGCCGGATCACTTCGGGATGGACGACAACAGGGAAGGGTTCGACGACTTCAAGGGCGCGTCCCACGGTTACGATCACCCGGCCCCGATATACGAGAACGAGGAGTCGGCCCCTGGCATGCCGGGCATGTACGGGTTTGGGATGCCGGGTTCGGAGTCGCCGTCAGGATTTCCGAAGGGGGAGTATTCGGCTCCTGGATTTACAGACGCGGAGTATACGTCGAATCCGGCGGGGGGGAGCTACAACAAAGAGCTGGACGAGGATTTGTTCGGCGGAGACAACGGCGGCGGTCCAATGCTGTCCCCGCCCGAGGAGATGCAAGAGGAGGGCGCCATTCTTCGGCAGTGGAAGAGGTGAGTAAGGGTGTGGCGTGCAGCGGGGCTCGGACGAGGGTGGCAGTGTTTGTATGACGTGGTGATGGATGTGCTTGGCGAGTAGAGGATGAGGCTGGGGCATGGTTTCTCATGGTCGGGATGGTTTGGTGAGTGTCAGGGAGAACATGCAACGGCTGCAAGAGAAGGAGCGTGTTGAGAAGGAGAAGCTGCAGCAGATCATGGACGATGCTGATGACTACAAGGAGAAGCACAAGGCAAAGCGGGAATCGAACAGGGAGGCGAAGATGAAGGAGAATCGTGAGAAGGAGATGGTAGGTTGCATTGTGTCGGGGCTTGTTGTAGGTACCTGAAGGGTGGGATGGTTGATGGGACGAATGAGTTGGGGAGGGGGTTGTTATGGGTGGTACAGTGAAGGAGTAAGGCGCTGTGTGGGGGCACGGGTCTCGGTATCAAAGTGGTGGTCTTTGTGGCAAGCGGCGATTTGGCGCCGAACGTGAGCTAAGACGTGGTTGTGGTGGGTTGGGCAGGTGTATCACGCCGACCAGGAGCACTTCCACAAGACGGCGGACAAGCAGTACTGGAAGGCTGTGACGGAGCTGGTTCCGAAGGAGCTGCCGGCATCTCTGGAGCCGAAAAGCCGACAAATGAAGGAGAAGAAGGAGAAGAAGTCGACGTTCGTGGCTCTTCCGGGACCGAAACCGGGGAAGGCGACGGACCTGGGACGGTTCAGGCAGGTTCTGTTGAAGCTGAAGCACAACCCTCCTGCACACATGATTCCTCCTCCTCCACCGCCACCGAAGGCGGAGGCGAAGGAGGGCGAGAAGGGTGCGAAGGGTGGGGCTGCGAAGGAGGGCGAGAAGGGGAAGGAGAATGGTGCCGCTGTTGCAGCACCAGCAGCTGCAGATGCAGCGAAGGCCCCCGAAGCCGCTGCGGCGCAACCGGAGCCCGAGGCGGTAGCCGCAGCGTGAGGAGCTGGAGTGGGTCCCGATTGAGTAGATCAGCGTAGGCGTATGCAGTTAGTTTTGTAGAAGTCGGAGGTTGAGTTGTGGAGCGGGTGGGGATTGAAGGCGGGGGCATTGGTTGTAGGCGGTTCCTGTTTAGTAGGTTTTGATAATCACGTGCACATGACGCACCGTTTGGGATGGAATTTGGATGTACAAGGGTTGTGGAGGGCGGTAGGTTGGTGATGGTGGTGCTTGGACGACGTTGCCAGCCTCGTGATTTTGTCAATAACGATTGTTGATTTAGCGTAAAGCATGGGCGTGGTTGTTTGTGGGATCACAGTACGTGTTATGGATGTGTATGAGCCGACTGGGGTTGTGAGTCGTGGATTTTTTCAGTCGAGGGGGATTCGAGCGAACAGATGCGTGGGTCACGGGATATGGAGCAGGCGGTGGAGTGGTTTTGTGCAAGGGGATTGGAGTGGGGGTAGGTTGTCATGTGACGGATGGCCTGAAGTGGTTGCGTTTTGGAAACGCCCGATTGTTGTTGTGCGTCCGGTGAGGAACGGGCTTTGTTGATGTGTGATGTGCAGATGGAAGTGGAGTTGTTGTGATTGTGAAGGCTTTGGTTTGTCGTATGGGGGGTCGTGTTTGTGTTGTGGTTCTCACTCAATGTAGGATTGTACAAACTTTGGAAGTGGATGCTTGGACTGTAAAGTACAGTAGGTAGCAACTTCAAACTATGTGCCGGTCAAAGACGTACATCTGGTTCGCGATGATTTATGAGGTCCAGAAGCTCAACAATATTCTGCGAGGCCTTCGTAGTTCAAGCGCCAGCAGTTCTGCTTCTTCTTCCTCGACTTTGAATCCTGAGCTGGTGTACAATGCCATGGCGCCGCGATTGTCCGCCTCTACATGCACGAACAGCACCTGAAGCTCCATCTGTTTGGCCACCTGCGGAAGGGAAAAGAATGAGCTCGTGTTTGTGTGTGGACATTTTTGTTAGGGAGTGAGCACTTTGGCCTAAATTTGAACGTTACGCATGGAAGATGA
Organism: Physcomitrellopsis africana; assembly: GCA_036785485.1. Classification (NCBI taxonomy): domain Eukaryota; kingdom Viridiplantae; phylum Streptophyta; class Bryopsida; order Funariales; family Funariaceae; genus Physcomitrellopsis; species Physcomitrellopsis africana. Next base: position 43,486 of record JAWRVF010000829.1, read on the forward strand.
TGGGTGTGGGGCAGCAGCATGAATGGGTGGTTTAGAAGGTACACGCAAATTGATGTGTTGTAATGTGATTTTATAACCCCTGGCTGTCCCACAGTTTGAGCATGGGTGCCATGGCACGTTTTCGTGGGACCGCCAAGTCATGTTGGGAGCACATGAAGATGTTCTGTGGTGAAAGCGGAAAGGTGGTAAAAGCCTCGTACCTTGAGAGCAGCCACCAGTAGAGCCTTCCCGACCCCCATTCTTCTGGAGTTTTTGACGACACCAACGTTGAAGATGTAAGCCTGGTTCAAGGTGTTGTCCGGTTCGAGGAGAGAAGAGGCTGTCGAGCTAGTCTTGGCCTTGTGAACCTGAACCGGAAGAAACAAAGTTATGTTCAGTCCACATCCGTTCGACTCGGTTCATGAGGAATATGACAATCCAGCCGAGTGTGTTGGATCACAATGTGCCTGGTATCCCGCGGAAGTTCAGCTTGTCAGCCTTTGGTGACAGTGGTTTCCGGGTAGACAGGGTTTCCTTCCGATTGCCTGCTACGCTGTAAAACGATCCCTACCTGGGCGCTTCTGAAGCTATGAAGCCGTGTTACATATGAAGCTTGAACAACTCATTGCCAACGTAGTAAAGAGTGTAAATGTGAAGGGATGAGAAGCGGCAACCACTGGCATTGAAGTTCATGAAGACTAGATCCAGATTACGACTGCCTAAATGTAGACACAAGGGGTAGCCTGGATTTTGATGCAAGGTTAGGGTTACAAAGCATGAGATTGCTGGCTCGAACGCTCACCTGCTTCTTCGATTGCTCAGCTGAATGGGCCAGAGCATAGAGTTGGAAGTTCATGTCTTTAATTTTTGCAGAGGTACAGATTGTTTGGTTGGTGAGAAGGGGGTTATGGCGTTCAGGAGGTTTTGGTGTGGTTTTTCTGAGGGGCTGGGTGGGGAACTTGTGTTGTGCTGGATGCGCTTGAAGTAGTGGTATTGTGTGTGGTTGTGTTGTATGTTAGGCGCTTGGGTACGATTTGGCTTTGTTGAACTTCTTTGTAGGTGAGTTATTCGTGCTTCGAAATCTGAAGGTTTTGTTGGCTCTTTGTTGTGTTTTTGGCTTTTTTCATTTCTGGTTGTTGGATTGTAGAAGCTTGCAAGCAGCGGTGATTCGTGTTTCGTAATTGCTTTGTTTGTTTTCGGATGACCATTTTATCAATTTTCTCCGGTAGTTGGTTGTGTTTGCAGGCACGTGTGTTTTTCGTTCATGGTTGTTTGGATTGGCGTTCCATTTATATGTCTGTTGTCACTGTTGTGGTCTTATGTTATGAGGCGTGGATTTCGTTCCTCTTTAGGTTGGAAGATCCGGTAGCATGTGAATGATCTTGTCGTTGTTTCCTTACGGCGGACCGATAGTTTTGATGTGATGTGTTGTTTGTCGGTTTTTGATTTCTGAATTGTCTGATTCTGAATTTGCGTCTATGTATGTATCTAGGTTGGTGAATCTGATTAGATGGTTTTGGTGGTGACGGTTGCGTTTCATTTGGGACTCAGCAGTTTTGCACATATATTCTCCGCTCACGCATTCTCATTTAGTGTACCATACGCGGCCATAAGCGATTCAAAATTTTTTTAGAAGTTGTGGAACGTGTCTGAACTTAGTAATCATCATTTCGGGAGCAATAAGTTTTATAAATTTGAACTTGCATATTGCTTGATGAACGCTTGCTTGTTCATATGTTAGAATATCCAGCAGAAAATAAGAAGCCTACGATTCGATGACAGCTGTACAAGTAAAAGAGAAATACTATAATATCATGCCCTACGGTGAAATTTTATGTATAAATAGACTAAAAAGAAGCACAGTAAAGCAAATCCAACTGCTAGATAGAGAGGGCTGATGCCGCGCTGATTTAAAGTGCGATTGAGCCTTTTCATAGTAGTCTTCAGGATTGCTTGACCCTTGGCCACCGTCTCTTCCTGCACAGGAAGACAACGAATTTAATATTACTGCCAAGTATGGAATTCATATCAACCCGCAGTGAGATGATAAAATCTGTACGATACATACGGGTCTTAGGAGCAGGCGCTAGAAGTAGGCATGAATACAGAAGAAGAATGACAATATCTCCAGCTTTAGAAGTCAAGTTGCAGTTACTTACCAGTTGATTGAGAAGTTCATTTTGATACTTGGTCTCTGTGTCAATATGCTGCGCTACCTGACCCAAATACCACCAGATTCACATGGACGTATCTATCAGGTTATGAAAATTTAAAAGAATTGAATTCCCATAAGGATTTGCACTTGGATAAACTAATATCTTCTGTGAAGAGTATAGATTCATGAATGACCTCTTTCAGTTCTCATCCGAGTCCTAACCTACACTTGCAGCTGATCAGCTCCAAGAACTATCCAAGGCGCCAAAATTTCACGCTCCGAAAAGAATCGAATCGGTTTCAAACGAATCTGCAATTCATGCTGCCATCCGTTGCATTGCGTAAATAAAACAACAAACAGATTACAGATAACCATACCTGTTTAAGTTGGGCTACTTTGTTGCGGAGGCCGTAAATTTCCTCATCCAATTGGTCGCGAGGGTCAACTCTCAGCTGCACCTGATCAGAGTTATAGCTGTAGTTAGGATTCCTGCGTCGCCCCAAGCTGTCATCGGTCCAAGCCATGGATGGCAACCAAAGCACTCGAAGAAGCTATAGGTGATCGGATGGTGTCACGAGAGCAAGAAAATTTCAGCGCCGAGAGTGGGAACGCTCGCAAAAAAGGCCTGGAAGGAAGAACAATGTGAAACCCACTAATAAGTTGGCGAGATGCGAAACCCTAAAAAACGGAGACACACGCAAAAAGAGGAAAAAGGGTCCAACTATCCCACAAACACGGGCGAAAAAAAGAGAGATCCGAATGCCGCTGATCAAGCTGAGAGAAACTTACCTGCGGAGCCAAACGACAGTGACGAAGGAGTGGCAGCAATTGAACAACAGCTCAAGGGAGGAGACGGATTCGGCATTCCAGAGTGAAGACTGCTGTTGCTGCTTCGCCTTCCACGACGTTGGCCTGGTGGATGAAACCCGTCCGAGGTAACCACAGTCGTCCAAAATCGAACGAAATTCATCGTTCGGACGAGACATGTTCTCGATGAAAAGAGCTTGTGGCTTGTGGTCAAAGTAAATGTGTCACAAGGCACAGAGGATTGGTTCCGTTTGGAACGTTTGGATGGATGTTGACGTGGCAATGGCATCAGCGTTCGGTGATATTGGATGAATAGAATCCCAACCATGGCCAGAGAACTCACTGTGCCGCTTCCCATTATTTCGTGGGTTTAGGGTTTGGAGGGTGAAACGCTTGGTGATCCAACACCTCACTTGACCCAGCTTCTTAATCCTTGAAGCCAACTTTGGCACCACAACCCAAAGCCTTGAAACCGTCTTTTGTGCTTACTTTTGAATTTTGAAGCTCCATGACTACAGTTGCAAAAACAGTGCATTGCATTGTGTGTTCAAACTCTTCACGGATGAAGCACAGTTTGTTGACGAACAAACTGACGTCGCAGTTTTGTTTAGCATCTATATAAGCCTTTCGAAAGTCTTATGATAGCAGGAATTCAGATTACTAAGATGGATGAGAAACGTCTTGGTTTTCACAACTCCATAGTAAAATATAGTCTTCATTACTTTTAAGTTAGCCACGCATTTCACATCACAAATGTTTCAGTCCTACGTTTTTTTCTTTCATTTATATGTCGAGGAGAACCTACGCATGGAAACTCCATTGCAAGCAATGAGACAATTCATGGATCATGCTGAACTTAGCCTAACACTCGGATCGAATGGCGCAGCACAAGAACAGCTACATGGGAAATCAACCAACACAGAAACAGAAGAATATGCCGATGGTATTTGGTCTGGGAAAGATTTGAAGGTTACACAAGTGATGCTTGATCTTGAATTAGGACTACTTCTGACATTGAAGACGTTTATAAGCGATGCAAGTTTGAAGGATGCATTTAAAGAATGGAAAAGGATCAGGTTAAACTTGAATCAAGCAAAAAAAGTGAAGACAATCAAATGTTTAGAATGTTTTGGAGTTTTTGATTCCACACAGGCGTGACGCAGCCATGAAAGGTCATGTACAAAGAAAGCGTTATCTTATTATATTGAAGATTCTCAAACTACTGATATCTGTGCAAAATTCTGCACAGTAAATCAGAGCTACTTTTGTGAGATTATTAGATATCCCATATTGAACTGCAGCGATGAAAATATTGATTGTTCGAAGTTGTGTCAGATGATTGAAGCTTTCCATCAATTTGGTGCGAAACATAGGTAATTTCTTCTTTTATTTAAAATGTGAAATAGTCAGAAGTACTTAGAAACTAAATATGGTTGCATGAGCATCTAGAAATTTATTCTGTAATTTCTTTGTTCAACTGTTCAGTGCTCGCCTCTAAACGCACAGAAAAATTTATTTCTTCCTCCCAAGCATTCAACAAAAATTCACAACCACATACCCAACCACCAAAAAATGCGTCAAACAATGGTGAGCTCATGATTGAGTTGTGTTTCAACGAATACAGACTTCGGAATGTATAACCGGAGCTAGTCGGAACCGACGGTAATCATCTCAAGAAGCCACCTAACTGTGCTCCACGGAAGCTACAAAATTCAACCCATTCAAAAAGGGCAACAGATCTTACCACTTTTTCCTAACAAAAGTAAGAAAAATACCATTCGGTTGAGATTATATGCAACGAAGTCGATATTCTTACTCAAAACGGATCATCCAGTCCTTGTCAACAAATACAGCATGCACAACTTTGGTTGTTGATTTCCTGCATAACACACCAAAACTGTTTGTCAAGACCACAGAAATTTTTGCTAGGAACCAGTCCACAAAAACAAGGATCAATGCGGTTTTGTGTTACTTCTTTATATTTGGACATGTATACTATTTGTAATAAATAAAATTGTACCAACATAATCTTCATGCTCAAAAGTTTAAGTATTGTCATTGAGGTTATACTGAATCTTAATCAAAAGTTGTTAATTTCAAGAGGAATAAGATGTGTAATACATTCCATAATATGGTTGTGTGATCCAGAAGTAAGACCTAGGTCAACCTACGTGCAAGAAAAACTCACCTATAGAGGTTCAGGGTCTTCTAAATTAAGTGAAAAGCTTGATCTGACAATGAGCTCAGAAGTTGACTGAATTCAGTATAGATCCTCTATTCCCACTCTGGTTCCCACTCTGGTTGCCACTAAGTGCCACAAATGATTTTACTCTGGATCACTTACTTTGTTGCAGCCGCTCAGCTTCCACTGACAAGTCTTGAAGAGCAGCTTTCACTTGATTGCCCATAATTCTTGACACGTAACCACCTGGCACCATCCATGTACAGATCAGAGCAGAAGTACCCGAGAAACGTTCACATTGTCATCTGAGAAAGTAATAGTAGAAACGGATGCATAAGGCATGATGTGTGTAACCCACATACACTCAAGTGAAAAAAGAGAGAAGAGCATGTTGAAAGTGTCTGTGACACACATGCAATTGAGCACACTAGTCTGTAATGACTGCAACATTGCCAACTACTCCTGTCATTGGAAGGCTGTAAATAATCTTGCAAATAGATTCACTACCACTTGTGTATGAAAATTACAGCCCATAACCAGATGCCATGACATTTGTGATTAGCCTCATAGATTACTGTTGGAAAGAGCCCGTTCTTGTAGAGATACCTAGAGGTCCTGGAGGCAGTATAGATGGTAAAACTTCCTGGGTGACCAAGACTTTGGAACCCACTTGCTTACCCTCCTGAATCCAAGGCTCTATGCCCCAGTAACCATTGAAAAGCTTCAAAAAACCAGGTTCGTTTCTAACATAAAAACCAGGAACAAATGTCAATATGTAAAATAATAAATAATGAATAATTAACGTAAACCTTCTAGAAACCTTCCACGTAGAATGAGACAACGAAAGAAAACAAAAAAAACAAAAAAAAACACTTTTACCCAAAAAATGATGTATCGTCCAAACTTCACCTTGTACAGAGTGCACTTTTTTCAAAACATCATTCCAACTCTGACAATCAAGAGTATTCAGTGCAATTGAGAACATGTATTTTGCTTCAATCAGGTTGTTCCTCTTACAATTTAAAGGCAACTTTATGTTTGCTCCGATCTTCCTCGACCCTCATCTTGATGGTAAATTTCCCAGACCAAAACATGAGGTTCCAATGTGCATGCTGTGTAACCAATTTCATATCATCTTTGTATTCCACTTCAACTTTGGACACAGTTTTAAAGATTTGTGAATTGTTCTCATAATCGACTAATATACCGTACGTTATGTCAGGATCCACTGCCATACTCATGATGCCTTGGACCTCAAAGACTCCATTCTGCCAGTAGCAACATCAAACTAAATTAGCAGTAGAATGGTGGCTACCAGATCGTTCAATTAAGGACTAAACGACATTAGACGACAGTAGTTGCAAAATCATTCCTTGCAGGTATACACACCCTCTAAGCGTAGTATTGCCTCCTAATGTATGCAAGTCATGTTGCCTTGCAGTCACTATTTAGAGCGATACTCCCACCAAGATTGATATTAGCTATGTTCAACAAACATATGAAAACGTCCAGAAATGGTATTGCAAGGAATCATAATGCAGTAACCAGGGTAAATTGGCAGATAGTAAGGCTTTGCATGTATGGCTGATCATCTCAAAAGAAAGCAGCTACATGAATCGACCAACACCGTTAGTTGAAACGAGAATGTTAAGGGGAAAAAAAACACCAGACCTTTCTTTGAACGGAGACTTCCGCTGGTCCAGATTGATTTGAGTTTGATGCCCTAAAAATTGTACAATAAGCGCAGGTAAGAAAAAGATGCAACACAAGGATATTATTACAATATTGAAAAAGAGAGCAGAAGAAATAGTCAGGGTTTGTGAAACACACACAATGTCAGAAAATGGAGATTGACAAGGAAGTAAAGGACAAAAAGCACGCACAACTTTGCAATGCCTAATTGTGAATTTGGAACATCATAAAGAACATAACAACCGATGGAGGGAAGAAATATTCATATAATCGAACAAGTACAAATACTCTCGATCCAATGAAACCAAACTGTCCGTGCTTTCAAGATCCATCCGCACCACGGCTTGCTTCTCTTTGAAAATGACAAAAAAAGAAAAAACAATAAAATCAATAAAACCAAGGAAACCAAAACAAAAAAATCACGTGGTGGTGCTGAAAAAAGGATTGACCTAGCTGAGGAAGACGAATTCCGCCGAAGGTTTACAGAACTACTCCCCCCAGCCAAATTCCCGAATTCGTCGCCGTCACGCGAAGCCCTCAATTCCATTTCTCGTTTCCGCCGCAGCAGCGTCGGAGAGCGTCGATTGCTGGCAAACCCATCCAACTTATTCTTCGCCATAAGGCTTCTCAACCAGGCCCGCTCCTTCCACGTATCACAATTTCCGATTCGCACACTCACACCTGCCCGCAATCCCAATTACTCCCTTCAACATGCAATCGCACTCTACTCTCCTCCTCCTCCAGTCCGTCAACTTTCTTCCAATCCCACCATTTCCAGCTCCGAATTCACCAACATCGCTCCCAACACAATACCTCCAGCCAATGGAAACCGACCTCCACTGGTAGCCAATCCTCAGCAGAGACAAAAAAGAAACAATTTGCTGTTGCCAGGTAAAGTTGAATCTGAGCTCAACAGCTTCACCGATCGGAGGAACGTGGCGAGGTCCAACGCCGGAAATGCTTGCGGAGGAAACCTCTCGGCCAGCCTGAGATCCCGGGATCGGACCTTGCGTTCACACCCTCAAATCCAGTGGACTTCTGGTTATACACGTAGCATGACACCTCAATATTCGGGTCTGACGTGTCTTCTGCCAACAGAGCAGCGGAAGCCCTTGACATGTAGATGCTGTGAGGCTGAAAGGGCAGAAAATGACAGGCTCTGGCATCATCAAGCTTGAGGGTTTAGGATTTAGGATTTAGGGCTAAACCTGAATCGAAGTGTCTGGCTCTTTGACTTTGTCATTCATTGTTTGGTGGCCTTACTTATCACGATAGATGATGGCCCTGTTTGGTATATAATCTGTTGGATTCTGCTTGGCTGCCTGGGGTCGTGTTTCAAGATCATTCGTCGTTGCATCCAACAGAGTTTTTGCATTTTTGGATAATAAATTCTTGACAGAGTTCAAATTATTATCATCCAATTCTGGATCGGTCCTTTCTTGGTAGTCTGTGCACAGTGTCATCTGATCCGACAAGCAAGCTTCCATGTTCATGCCCTTGGGGAATAATCCACGGAGTTGTCATTCATTGAGCCCTTAGGGACTAGTTTTAATGGTTGTGAACTTAATCTGATCGCACTGTTTTGCTCTCAAAGTAGTTTTCCAAGCTCATCTCTTATACCTGTATTTCCATGTTGTCTAAACCCTAATTTAAATATAACTCAGATGGTTTTCTTTAGCAACTACACTATGAATTGCTATCTCGAGGCTGTGCACGAATCCAGAGTCGGGACAAACGCTGTCCTCTCTCGAAAATGAAGAGTATAATCTGGTGCATCTCTGAGTTGCCAACAGAATGAGCTGAGGAGAGAAGTAGACATCGGTTTCCTTCTGCAGTTCCTTACAAATCGATTACCCCGGATCTGTCCTCGCCACGCCAGAGCGTACAGCGATGTGTACTCACATTAGCAAAAGAATGTGAATCATTCCTGTGTACAGATATTCTGCAAGGGTTTCAGGGAGACAGAATTGTCCGATGTAAGTTAGGATGACAAGGCGTAGTCGTGATTGCGTGGTATTTGGCTGCAGAAGTGGCCAAATGAGACATCGCAATGTCAGTGAAGCTCTCTTTCGACACTTCTGCATAGATCATTCGACTTCGAAATCGAACTTATCAACCTCAAATTTGAGGAAATCGCATGGGTCAGGCAGGAGGAGAGAAAGAAGACGACAAAAAGTTTCATCCATATTCGTTTGGAGCTATTCGTGAGTGAACATGGGGATCAACTAGCCGGGGCCATAATATTCCTTGTACAAAATCTCCACTAATCTTAGCCCAGTTTAAGCTTTGCTCCTGAAAATGAGCAACCAAGATGAGACTCGAGCAATTACGTCTACCAAAATACTTCCAAAATAAGCCAATTGCATTGTCGAATCAAAACCTCTATCGGACTCATAAAACCGGCACACCGACAGTCAGGCTCATTCGCCGAAGAGACTCGTCATTTCTTTGCGCTCCGAGCTCCGGCATTTCATATCCGTTGATCTCGTCAACGCAAACCGAACTCTATTTTTATGTGTCATCACACATTTGGCGGGTGAATTCACTCCCTCCTCCATCCAATCCGCCACGCCGCTGTAGTATCAAGCTAACGGATCTTCCCGCTGGTACAGCCTTTAAGATTGTCAATCTGAATACCTCCAAAGAAGAATCCATGGACTCTTCTCTGATTTACACCGACCCGCGCAAAACAAAATCCCTCTCCTTCTCAGCTTCCCAACAATTGAATGCGTCTGAACATTTTTCGCAATGAAATGGAAGCATATGAGATTGTATTCTGGATCGATGGTCCATTTACTATCTTCGTGTGTGTGCTTGGGCTTCGGAGAGTCGAAACTCGGTGAAAGTTCGACCTCGATGCCGAATATTAACGCCAAAGTGTTACGATGAAGACGATCATTGTTCAACCCTTACAATTTGGCCTCTTTCTTCCATCATTTCATGCATGATACATTCTATTCTGTGTAGAATACTTTGAATTCCTTCGGCTTCTTTGTTTCGTTTTGGTGCTTTTGTGTTTAAATTCACCTTTTTCTGTATTAAGGCTTTTCACTTTCTCCGTCATGTTTCTTTTGCAAACGTTTTTTCCGCCTTATTGAGCACAATTCCACACTTTCACCAGCAAATTCATTTTGAAGCACAAGTCTGATTTTGTGTTCTTTATGACTGTTGAATAAAAAAAAAAAGATAAAATTTATGGTCTCAAAGCTATAAATCTTCTCATCATTTTTTCACTTACATTCTTTGCATCACTCGTATTCCTTGAAATTGAATGCTTAGTATTAACCTTTTGGTCGCAGCTTTTGCTTTTTTTGGTTTAGGATTTAGTAAGATGAGCTAGAAGCCACTGCGTTGTACAAACTGGCAGCTGTTGGTGCCAACTTCAATCATGTTGTTGCGCTGCGATTCATTATGTATATGTTTAAAAATTTGTATAATGCATGCTTGTTACCTAAAATGGATTGTGAGTTGAAATTGTTATTTTTTCATACAAACAATTATATTCAATTTTCAAAAATATGTTCCTACACAGAATTGATTTATCTTCTTTATCTACTTACATTGTTGTTTATTTGTTTATTTAACTTTTAACAGTTGATTGGCATAAAATAACTAGAAGTATCCAAAAGAGCATTCAAGTGAAAGTTTCATTTTAGATAAAGAAGAAAGAATAAGAGCACAACATGTAGTTTCTTCCCCAAAAATATAATATCCCATAGAAAGGGGAAGGGAAAAAAGGAGAAAGACGAATTCTTTGTTTAAAAAAATTGAATAAAAAGAGAGTGGTTGGATCAAAGTAGGCATTTTCCACTTCACATAGAATATTATTGGTTATCCTCTTTTTTTTATCCATAGTTACATTCTTCAAGGGTGTTAAACTAGTTAAAACGTTCTGTAAATCGGATCAATCCACATCAATTCTCACCAATGTTTTTTTACCCAAAAATGTTTGCACCATGGCTTTAGGTGTGGCCCACTCTAAATATTCTCCCAACATTAAGACCCTACGAACGAGCTCCAGTGACAACGGTCCCCAAGCAGAAGGAGACTTCTCGTAGGGAACAGTGCACATGACCGAGGCCCAAAACTCGCAGAAATCCAAAAAGGCCAGAGCCGTCGGATCACAAAAGAGATTGAGATCTGAGCCGTGGGCTATGGAAAGAGGGGAGTCGAGAGTGAAAGGGGAAGCCACACTGATGTGGGAGCCAAGACCTCATCGCTGTGGCCCGAAGACTCCGAAGACTCGCAATCGTCTAGAAAACCTAGAACCGAGACCCGACCACCAATCCTGATGTGCGTGTATGTGAGTGCGTGCTACGACGCAGATGGAAGAATCTGCGATCCACTTGCAACTCATTACTGTGCCAGATCACAGGAACTCTCATTCTGCATCGCGTTCGGTGTCCAGGCGGCGCTGAATTGCCGAAATCCGCCCACAATTGCCAAAGTTCGTGAGGCTTGAATTGGTGGTGAGATTAGTGGTGGCGGTGGTGCTGGAGTGAGGTACTTGGCGCGTCGCCGTCGCATGCGTCCGACCGTCCGATCGTGACGCCTGCTTCGAGTGACGCAGGCTACAGTGGTATCCAAGAGGGGGTGGTGGGTTCCTTCGTAGTGAAGGAGGTCGGATTAGTTGGCAGAAATCTAGGTCTGGTCCGTGTGGAGTGGAGTGTCAGAGACGGTGTAGTGCAGAGATGCAGTAAGCGTTGGGGTTGCTTCCAAGGGTGGTTTGGAGAATGCGTTGTGATGAAATGGGGGGGGAGAGCGCGGGAAGATGCGTCGATGTGAAGTCGAAGGAGGGGGCCTTACAATGCGGTTGCTTGGAGTGCATTCAGTTGGTGGGGTGGAGGTGCGCTGTCAAGGTTTGCGAGTTGATTGAAGTTGAGCAAGTGTGATTGAGTAGCATCCAGCTTGAAATTCTGCGTCTTGAGCTTTTGGGATCACTGGGACCTCTGACTGCGGCAGGGGAAGGTGAGGGACACCGTTTGTGCTTGGACATTTTTTTTTTTCATCTGGAGTAGCTTTCGCACCCACCGGGTTCTGGGGGTGCTAACTGAGTTGTGTGAAGCGGTCTTCCCAGGCAAGACCAGGAACTTCCTGCATTTTTGTCGACTGTCTTCTTCGACTCTTTCTGTTCAACAGCATCGCCGGTTACACAAGGTGTACAAGCGGTTGATCCAATCAGTGTCAATCTTTGGCTGTTGCTCAAGCATGGGGGCTGCTTGAGTTGTGCCTTCTTGTTTGCGTGGATCGTTGCAGCTATTTCTAGATCACTATTGGTGTGTTTGCACCAGTACTCGTCGTGAAACTGAGCTATTCGGATGTTCCTGTAGCCTAAACTGGAATATTCCTGGAAATCCTATCCTGCAGGCTCGTTGTAGGCTGTAAATCTGCATTGAGGTCGATTGTTTTCGGTGCAGATGAGGCTGAGCATTGCCTTCAGTAGTTTTCTGCTCTATGGAGGAATTTATAGATTCACAACAGAACTCTGTCACGAAAAAATTGAGACCTAATTAAAGCGTGCGGTTTTCCAGGTTTTGGCCTACCGCCCATCGAATGTATGCGTGCATCAGAGTAGTTCATAGCTGCAAGAAGGGTTTCTGGAGTTTTGGTAAACCTGCGATTGAAGATTCTTTCTTCGCATTCAGAACCTGACGGATAATCTGCGATGTGGTAACTTGAAGTGGTGAAGTGGTCTTTAGTGTACAGATATCAAGTCAAATAGCGAATTAGTTCATGCCTGGACTTGGAAACATGGAGGTTCTTTAGTTATCAATTCTCAGATACAACCTTTAGTTTCATCCAGAGCTGAACAACCAGAGGCATTGGTTTTGGTGGAACCTTTCAAGGATATGCCCGAGATGTGGAGAAAAGTCATTCATGATGAAGGCCGTAGTTTGCTACCTGTGAGTATGAGGTTGTAACAAATATGCGTAGGCGGTGTTCAACCCTGCATTGCACGTATGTATCAAGTACCAGGGGGCTTGCATTGTTATTAGGCTTTGCCCTCCGAAAATGAGAACCTTAAGGCTAGCAGATGGATGCCGTGGGAGCAATCAAGTTCATGCTGTCTGTCCAGTCGAAAAAGTTGCTCCCTTTCCTGGAGAAAGTAGTAATGTAAAAGGAGAAAGACTAACGCATGAAGACTCCGTACCATCCTCCAGGTTTCCTTCTACCTACTGGTCATCGCTCTATAAAATTTTCTTTTTTGAGGTTTAGGTTGTCTTGTTCACTTGTTTGTCATTTTATTTCTGACCCCACAGACTTCGTCTGCGCTTATCCAGTAGCAGTGAATATACGATATATGGACTAATGATTCTCGCATACGTGTTGTTGCAGCACATCGGTGTCAAAATTGAGTGATCCTCCCTTAGACCCCTACTTCAAGCCCGTAGATTATGTGGATACATTAGCTGAAATTTACGAGCAGTTGGAGACAGCAGCTGAGGAGGATAAAGCCACACTTTACCTTGAACAAGCGTGTGTGTTCCGTGGCCTTGGTGAGACTAAGCTTCTCCGAAGAAGCTTTCGCTCAGCTCGACAGCATGCTGTCACTGTTCATGAGAAGCTTGTTTTTGCAGCGTGGTTGAAATATGAAAAACTCGACGAAGAGCTGAACGATGGGAGCCCTAATTTTTGCAGTGGTCGGAAACTGGAGTGTCTGCAGCATGTCCTTATTCCGGGGTTGTCTATGGACCTTCCCTCGGATCCGTGTGCTTGTCGCTGTCCACCTGGTGAGACCAGTTCCCAAGTGGGAGAGCACAGACCTTACAACAGCTTTGTAAACGACGTAGTTTTTCATTTAGGCGGAGATGCAGTCCCTTGCAATCGGCACAAAATAGCTGGCCTGTCAGTGCCCTTCAATACCATGTTGAATGGTGATTTTTTAGAAGCTCGAATGTGTGATATAGGGTTTTCCAAGAATGGTATATCAGTGACAGGGATGAGAGCCGTAGATCATTTCAGTAAAACTGGCCGGCTTGCGCGACTTTCACCAGAGATGCTGCTCGAGATTCTGTCATTTGCAAACAGGTTTTGTTGCGACACTTTGAAGGATGCTTGTGATCAAAGTTTGGCTATCTTTGTCCGATCTGTGGACGATGTAATGACATATTTTGACTATGCCCTTGAAGAAAGTGCGAGAGCTGTAGTGGGAGCTTGCTTGCAAGTGTTCCTTCGTGAGCTTCCCAGTTCTCTCAAATCATGTCGACAAGTCATAGATATGCTGTCTACTGCTGAAGAGCAGGCCAAGTTTGCGAGGGTTGGCCATTCTTCATTTGCCTTGTACGCCTTCTTGAGCCAAATTAGCTTGGAGGAGAGCATGTGCTCTGATCGCACTGTTGCATTATTAGAAGGACAGAGACGTTGTGCGGCCTCCCAAAGGCAGAAAGCCATCGCCTTCCACCAGCTAGGTTGTGTCCTTTTTGCTAGGAAACAATACAATGAGGCCCTGGTATATTTTGAAGCTGCTGTGGAACAGGGTCACGTGTACTCATTGGCTGGAGCAGCGAGGATAAAATGCCTAAAGGGGCAGAGGGCAGCTGCATATGAAGAATGTGCAGCTGTTGTTTCTAGTTACAAACCTAGTGGGTGGATGTTTCAGGAAAGGTCATTGTACAGTGACGGAGTGGAGAAGCTTGCAGATTTGACCAAAGCAACCGAGCTAGATCCAACGCTAGCATATCCATACAAGTACCGCGCCGCCGCCCTTATGGATGAACAAAAGGTCCATGCTGCTATTACTGAGATCAACAGGATCTTGGGATTCAAGGTTACGTCTGATTGCTTGGAGCTTCGGGCGTATTTTTGCCTTGCACTTCAGGAATACGAAGGTGCAGTGAGGGATGTTAGGGCGCTGTTAACCCTTGATCCATCATACATGATGTATGCTGGCCGTGTGGGTGCCAATCAGTTGCTTAGGTTACTGAGCCAGCATGTGGAGCAGTGGTCCAAAGCTGACTGTTGGATGCAGTTGTATGATCGGTGGTCTTCCGTTGACGATATTGGCTCGTTGGCCGTGGTTCATCAGATGCTGGAGTCAGACCCAAGGAAGGGCTTACTTTTTTTCCGTCAATCCCTTCTTCTCCTGCGGTAAGTTCACATTCATTTATTAGATCAGCTTATTTGTGTGTGAGTCCAAGTTAGATTACATCATGGTGTAGTTGACTACTTCTTACAAAACATTCAATGCTTATTTGATACTGGACCTCAGAAGTTGCTCTTTGTTACTTCTGATAAACTATGTAGGTAAGTGTTTAAGAAGCTGTAACTGAAAGAAGATGTCTTGCTGTTTGATCAGGTTGAATTGCCCTAAGGCAGCCATGCGTAGCTTGAGGAAGGCGCGGGACAACGCAGGTAGTGATCACGAACGGCTTGTTTACGAAGGCTGGATTTTATATGATACAGGCCACCGTGAAGAAGCTTTGCAAAAGGCAGAAGAGTCTATTGCTTATCAGAGGTCCTTTGAGGCATTTTTTTTGAAAGCCTATGCTTTAGCAGACACCAGCTTGGATCCTTCCTCATCCGCCAAGGTGGTGGAGTTGCTGGAGGAAGCCCTAAAATGCCCTTCAGATGGACTCCGCAAGGGTCAGGTAATCACTTTTCTTCTATTCACACAAGCCTGTGCAACCTTTCTTTTATTTTTCTGATGAATAGCATACTTGATATGTGTTCCATGTGAGAGATGTTAACATCACACCGTCGTCGGAGGGTTTCTTCTTTTGCGCAGGCGTTGAACAACCTCGGAAGTGTGTACGTAGACTGTAACGAATTCAAACTCGCCGCCGATTGCTATGTAAATGCCCTTAAAATCCGCCATACTCGAGCCCACCAAGGATTGGCTCGTGTCCATGCGTTACAAGGGGACAGAAAGGCGGCCCACGAAGAGATGACAAGACTCATTGAAAAAGCCCGCAACAATGCTTCTGCATATGAAAAAAGGTCCGAGTACTGTGAACGTGACATGACAATGGCCGATCTGAGCATGGTCACTCAGTTGGACCCGCTGCGCACATATCCCTACAGATATCGAGCCGCAGGCACGCATTCATCCTTAATTTTTTTTTTTGTTTTTTGTTTTTTTCCTGTGTGTGTGTGTGTGTCCTTGATTCAGGAATGCATTTTCTGATCCTCGTTTACTGGGTCACAACAGTTTTGATGGATGGTCACAAGGAGCGGGAAGCAATCATGGAGCTTAGCAAGGCAATTTCATTCAAGGCCGACTTGCAACTCCTTCACCTTCGTGCTGCTTTTCACGAATGCAACGGAGACTTCGAAGGAGCAAAACGCGATTGTCGGGCAGCTCTATCTGTGGATCCTACTCACAGTGACACTTTGGAATTGCACAGCCGGGTTATGAACCGTGAAACGTGAGGAGTCTTGCAATCAATTTTATCAGGAGGACCAAACTTTTGGCCCCACGGCTATTTCCTTGAAGCCTGGGACCAAGTTTGGTCCTTCTCGATATGTGTGCTCTACATATATTATTCCAGTAAATAGCATGTAGCCACAATTCATTCGACATGTGTGCATTGTGGACAGAAATTCATTTGATTGCCTCTGCGGAGGCACCCGGGTAGAGTCGAAGGCTTACTCTCTCCAGTGTTTAGATACTTGTTCCCTCAGGTAACGTCGTGTGTTTGAGTAATGCTTGGAAGCAAACAGCTAGGAAAGTAATCTACTTCTAGCAGGTTTCAAAATGACTATTATTGTGATGTGTACTGTCGAAGCATTTACACGATGTTCCTATAAAGCGGACGTGATTGACCAACTGTTCTCCACTCTGCCTACTTGAATTTGTGGCTCTTTGCAACCAGTTTTTGGGGTGAATGAATTAGAATGTTAGGTTTGAGTTGGCTATTATTCTTTGCTGACAAGTACCTGTAAACATCCCTTGCCTTCGATCTCGTCCCATTCAACCTTCTGGCGTCGAAATTTATGGGACGACAGCAGGATGATGAGCAGCGTGTCGTGTTGCGAAAGCCTTGTCACGTAGAAATCAACCTTTCCATTCCGAGTTGAGGTGCTCTTAACGATGTCGATTGCGTCCCACGAATTGTCTTTCGTACAAGCCTCAGTTCTTCCTGCAATTTCCGTCGAGGATGCTTATCTGTGATTGTTGGCGTTGTTTCGTGGCGTCAATGACGTGTTTGTGATTTGTATCACCTCTTCTTACTACTCTAATCGCTTTCTCGAACTCTCGGTTTCTCGTGGGGCAAGGTTGTATGACAAGCGTCTCTAATTTTGGTCTTGTTTAAGCATTTTGTGGTTTCCGTGGGGGAGTTTCGCGTACATTTTGAATCCGAGTAATTGCGCTGCACGGTTTGGCTCAGTTTTGAGGTTCCTTCAAATCTTCCTTGGGGAGCTTCTCGTCAAGTTCTTTTGCCCCCTCCTCGATCTTTTTTCAGTACCTTGAATTTATGAGTCTGTTGGTTGGTTGGTTGGTTGGTTGGATGAAAGGAAGAAAGTGCTGTAGATCTTCCTCGTTGTGAAGAGTAGAAATGCAAGTGACTATTGAACTGTCGGTGTCATCAGAGAAGAGTGTCCTCCTTGAAGAGTTCGCACGGGGTTATGTGAACTACCTTCTTTTAAGCTGGCCAATTCTTTGCACATCTTGGGACGTGTTTTGTGTATTGTACATGAGGAGCCTTGTTTCACATTGACAGTGAATTCTGAAAGAGATTACTCAAGGGAGATGTCGATACGATAGCGTTGAGTACAGGGAATCGTGAAGCAAGACTAAGAAGGAGAAGGGGTGGAATAACAGCATTGTCTGCGCCTCCTGGTCGCTGTGGCGCCTATCTTTTAAGATTAGGTACCCCCTCCTCTCCTGAGTTGCTCTGTGGCTGAAGACGGTGATTTCTTCAAAAGACTCGAAGAATAATTCATTCAACGCTGCGAAAATGGCACTCTGGTTCTGCAAATTATAACTACTCGATGATGAAGTGTGCCGATCTACAACCATCATCGATCTTAGGGATTCAACAATGGAGGTATACACATCAGTGGGGTCGTCAGAAGAACGACGGATTAGAGTACCCGCACGGTCGAGGGAAAGGGCCCGAGCGTCCGTTTTACAGCTCCTGTTACTTTCTCTAGCTCTTGTCGTCCTCACAATGTGCCTGCGTTTTTTCTTCAATGCCTATTCGCAGCCCTTGCTGAACCACGTTGCGCAAGAGCGGCTATTGTGTACTCGAGGTCGGAGCAAGCAATGGTGTTGTGGACATCGAGGTGCCCGGACGCTCGCTCCCGAGAACACCATGGCAGCTTTTCTCACTGCTCTGAAGGTGCAGTCCACTTACCACGAGAACCAGGATTTTCGTCTTTGCTCAGTATCACTCCTTTGTTAATTTATCCTGACCAATTTCTTGTTACTCAAGGTTTAGGTTGGGGCAAATTGTATTGAGATGGATGTGCACCGGACAAGCGATGGAAAAATTGCTGTAGTGCACGCGAACCATTACCGCAACAAGATATTGCCAGCCAATGGGCACGTAGGCGATGCTGCTATTCGTGTTGAGGACACATCGTGGGATGTCCTTCGGAAATTGGATGCTGGAGCATGGTTTGATAAGAAATATGAGAACGAGCGCATCCCTCAACTTGCAACGGTTCTAGAGACGTTTTGGGATGTAGATGTGCGTCTTATTGTAGAGCTCAAGGCTGAGAAATGTCTTAGTCTCAACTCCATTCAGGTATGACACTCCACAAAATCTAGGGGAGGGTAAAGTCGAAGCATTCATTGTCCTACTTATGGTCAAATTTGTAATTGTCTTCTTCCCTGAATGGACCTATATTGAGACCTCACGCTTTGGCAGTGCCAGCGACACTGGAATTGGGAGGAGCACTATTCAAATAGCTTGAAAGCATCTCTATTTAGGGTTCAGAAAGACCATGGAGTTGGGAGACCACGATTCTCGCTGCTCTTCACTTCATTCAATCATAGCCTTGTGGACCAGCTTGGTTATCTGGTTGAAACCAACGATCCTGCTGGCAGATTAACATCGGGTTGGTGACAGTCTCAACAAATTTAATTCTTAGCTTCTACTGAAATAGCTAGACCTGGAATTGAATTCTTCGGTGGAATCTAATCATCATAACCTGAAAATTGATAGCTATTCCGCTACAATGCGAAGGTTAACAATGTGTGGTTTTGGTACCATTTCCTGTCCTCAACATTTTGTTCTACCTCAACAATCTTATGGTGAATTCAACACTATGAAACCTTCAGTGGTTTAGCTTTACTGATTTAGCTTCACAGTACTGAAGGAATGACATTGATGAATTCTTGTAGGGTTAGGGTACCTGCTGGACCCTCATTTCAACTACACAGGTGCCGATTTCAAGGACGCAGTTACATGGCTGGGACCCCATGTCTCCAAGGTGGTAGAAGTAGCGAATTTGTGGCAGAACTCCCGCTGTGTTTCCTCTTGGGTCACGAACTCTCCTGAAACTATAGAGCAGCAGTTTAAGCTTGGCGTTCAAGCGGTGACCACCAACTTACCTTCGCTTTGCTCTGCTGTCAAGCTGGAAAGGTAAGTTTTCAAGGCAGACTACTGTACACTGTTGCCATAATTGAAGAAATCTGACCTTCTTTGGCCACCAGGTCCTTGTTTGTAAATGCTCCCTCCTAAGTTCGTTTGTTGAGGTAGAGCTTGCTTTCAGGAATCTGGACTATTATTTTCTTCTTTCTCTTCCCCTCTACAAATTTTTGTTAAGTAATTTTGTTCTTAATGGGATGTATTAAAATCTGCCATGCGCTAGAACAATTTTAGTCTGTCTGGCCTGATTTTTAGTTTTTGTTTGACGGATTCATGCAATTTAAATTTGCAATTGAATGCTATTTTTTTTTGTTCAACTTCAATAATTTATTTATACAATACAAGTTATTTATTAAGAAGATATAATGTGAAGCTTTTTTTTTCTGTTTTTTTTCCGTATCTTATAGTGACTTAGAAATATAATAGGACTGTGTGGTTAGCTTTCTAGTTTAATTGTGAATGACTTTTCAATACATGTAAATTAACGTAGTAAATATGACTACATTTGAATTATTTTTGGCTTATTTAGAAGCATGATGTTTCTCATCTAGCTCAAAAATTTGATCATGAACAAAATTGAGTTTTTGAAATATTGTGGTGTATTGGGTGGCAATGATTAAAATTGAAATTTTGATTGGATGCATAACTTTCTGCATGGATAGTATATACAAAACTGATGATTCATAATGAGTTGAAGTTTTCCGGAAAAATAATGAGTAGAAGAGATGCATCACTTCAAACTAGAGCATCAAAAAAAATGTTTATAGTACTGAGTAATTTATAGAAAAATCATGAGCAAGAAAATCTTTACAAACATCAGCAAGTTAGGCTTTTTAATGACTTTGTTTGCTAAAAATGTTAATTTTACAAAAGAATTAAATATGTTTTACTAAGTTGATATACTAATTTGATACACTTCGTAGATAAAATCTTTATAAGAAAAAGTAGCACCCGAAAATTTAATTAAGGTTCTAAGTTTTTTTTTTTTTTTTTTTTTTTTTGAAGTTCTTAGTTTTTTGAAGTTATGTATCAGAATATTTAATATTTAAAATATTTTTCTATATGTTAATTTCGACAGTTATAGATTTGACCTATTCAGATTAATTTATCAGACCTTTTTCTTAAAAAAAGTTGAAAATCTATTAATCGAAGCTGTTATTTTTTTATATATAATGTATGTACATATGTATTTCTTTTATGTCCCCCCCCCCCATGCCACATGCTGGTTAGTTCCCTATCAGAACCTCCACTGCAAACCCTCTACTATACTTGGTAGGGAGGGGGCCAGTGTGCAGGGTTACCGTGGGGCATGACATGACAGCACAATGGGGAGAGGGTGTGAGGGAGAGAGGCTGTGGCGGTGCTGGATTTCAGTTCCCAGTGCAGATCCCTGGCTCCTCCTGGCAACCCTCCCGGATTGCACGCCCTCATCACCATGACCCGGGCGCCACACAGACCCACAGAGTTGCAGGACAAGCTCCTCCCACCACTGCCCCTCTCTACAACTAACCAGAACTTGGAAACCCAGAACTTGGAAACCCAGAACTTGAAAAATGTAGAATCCCAAATCCTAAATGCAATCAAAGGAAGGAAACGAACGAACCAACGAACGACAGAAACAACCGAAGCGAAAGACGGCAAAGTAAAGCAAACCATAAACAAATATGCAAATAAAATCCAGCAAAGAAATGAACAGACACATCAAAATTACAAATAGTAAAGCCCACGCGGTACCTTCGTCTACACTGCGATTTGCAATGCTAGAGTCCGACGGTCCGACGAGTCTCCCATCAGAGCCTGATCAGATCACTGCCCACAATCGCCGCCATAATCATCAACAATTTATTGCAGC
Source organism: Physcomitrellopsis africana (assembly GCA_036785485.1). Taxonomy (NCBI): domain Eukaryota; kingdom Viridiplantae; phylum Streptophyta; class Bryopsida; order Funariales; family Funariaceae; genus Physcomitrellopsis; species Physcomitrellopsis africana. The sequence continues at coordinate 64,689 of JAWRVF010000829.1, forward strand.
ACCAATCACCCCCCGCAAACCCAATGGTTCAAATCCCCCCCCCCCCTTCCCTCTCACCATCGTCCACCACGCCATCCCACCCCTTCACACCCTCACTCCCTCAAAACCACACTCACCGCCCCATCTCACAGCTTTTTAAATAAAAATGCTATGAATCGTTTTTTGGCTATAATTTTTATTAGAAAAGTGTGCTTTTTTAATGTTGGACGTGTAAAGGTAAAAAAATCGTAATACATAGAAATTATTAATTAATGGTGATTATTTTTAATTCTTATTCAATCTATTTTCAGTTTCCAACCGTAGAAAAAATTTACTTAAATAAGATTTGAGAACACTTTGTCAAAATCTCATACAACCCCCTAATAGATATCTTTACTTTAACCAAATCATTTTTTTAGACAAAAAAATTATTTAACTTATCTCTACCTGTCTTTTCTCATGACGTGACCCCTTGGTTGTAGTTCCTAGCCATAAAGTATTAATCCAATAATGCAAACACGAACTATGGATGAATGTCATCCAAACACATCCATCATCCTTCGGAATGAGGATGAATAATTACAGCAGGTTGGAAGAAGAGGATGGTCGTCGGGTCGCGAGTTATGGAAGGTGGGAACATGGGAACGTGGGCCTGGGAAAGGAGCAGAGGCAACCACCACGAGGAATGGAACGATGTTCCCGGGAGTTCCCGTAAGGCGCACCGGGTCTTCGGCAGGAATGCTCGCGCCGCAGATTCTGATGCCGCGGCAGCAGGGGGCGGGGGGGGGGCAGCGTGGGGCTGGATCCCGACACTCTCAGCGGCGATTGCCATCGCATGCATCGGATTGTGACTCCGCAAGGTGCAGAGCGGGCTCCTGGCTCCCGTTAGAATGAGCCCAATTCGGGGGTTCAAACTCGATTGCGACCCGGTGCTACCCGGTGCTTCCGAGGGGATTCTTGGCTACAGTTCGTGAGGGGGGATGGAGTTAGTCGAGAGCTGGTTGAAGCGGACGTTGCTGACTTTTGTTTTGCAGCTTTGAACTCGGAGTTGAATGGTTTTTTACTTGGACGGAACGTTATCGAGTATAAGACAGGTTGGTGCCCGGAAAATTGCTTCCGTTTTTTTTATTATTTGGTGTGTAATCGTGGTTGAGTTTTGAGGCTCGTGAGTGGGAATGGAGGGAGGGTCGTTTCGCAGTTTCTTGTGCAGTTTCTTTGGTGCTTTGCGAGAGCTTTCTTTCGTGGTGGGTGACAGCCTGTTCCGGATTTCATGAATTTCGTGGGAGCGGGGCTACAGAGGATTATATTGTGACAAGTATGCGTTGGGCGAGTAACTCGGTTGTGTAGGAAATTGAGGTTGTACGGACGTGGAAGTTTTAGCTGATCATCAGGAGTGCAAATTTTGGAACGAGGACAGGGAAGGAGGAAGGTTGAAGGCTGATTCATCGCACAATGGGTAGTAGGGCTGGATCAGAAGGAGGAGGAGCGGCAGATGCCGCGAAGCGCTCATTGAATTCGCCGAAAAGTGCTCGCTCTGCTGCAAACACTGTCCCCTCCTCCACCGCGCAGAAGAAGTCTTCCCAAAGCAATGGCCCAACGCTTCCTCGCAAGCTATCCAGATTTGGGTACGTCTTTTTCAAGCTCCTCATCTTTGTTGGGCGTTTTGATATTGCTGACTCTTTACGGAAGCGTGCTCAGGAAAAAGTTCAAACGAGAATTCTATCTTTTCAGTAGTAGAAGACGGGGATAAATTTTGCGAGAAACTTTCATTGTGCGCATCTGTGTAATTAAAAACAACTCGGGTGTGAGCATTCTTCATCTGCCATTACTTTTGCAGTAATTTATGGTCGAGTATCGGGGTTCTCTGCTCATGGAATGCTTTCACAGCTTTCTGAGTTTCCATTTTCATGTGTTCAATGTACATCCATCTTATAGTATTCTTTTGAGGTATAAATTAGTGATATCCGCTGTATACTGCTCGTTGAGCTCTTTCAAACCGCAATCGATGTACTTCACGTTTCTTCTAAATTCTCATGCAACCACATCCATTTTTGAAAGGAAGTATCCGTCCGTCTGAGAACAAGAAAAACGTGACCCTTTCCGAATGTTATCCATAAATAACCTGTTATAGTCTAGCCACTTCATAAATCAGACAGATTATCTATCCTCTTGATGCATATTCTCAATAATAGGTGCTACTTGACTGAAGGTGACTCTCAAATGTGAAGTCCAAACCCATGAACTTCTTGCTGTTTTTACTCGTCCAACAATAGTGTGCTTCCAGTGATGCATATATCAATCAGAATGTATCAATCTGCAAATTTTTACGTACTACACATTCATTTAGACTTCTGGGTTGATCAAAATTGGCAGTTCAATTTATCTGGAGCATCTTGTGCACCGTGTTGGTTGAAATTTAAATTTTTGTTTAACTAGTGTTTATCCCTCAATATCTTTAGCTTGCGCATTTGAAGTTAAAGTCCTGATAGCATCTTTCCTGTTCTCGCAGGCCTGCAGGAGAGCGGACAGTGAAGCGTTTGAGGCTTTCCAAGGCTCTTACCATTCCTGAAGGCACTACTGTGGCCGATGCCTGTCGTCGAATGGCCACCCGACGGGTGGATGCTGCATTGCTTACTGATTCTAGTGCCCTCCTTTGTGGAATTATCACGGACAAGGTGAGGTTCTTCATCTTATTTTTAGGTTTTAAAAGTTTTGACTTCCCGAGTTGCTACAGTTGCTGCAGTTGGGATGTGAGAAGTACAGCTTCATCTGTTGAGATTGTTGTTAAATTTGTGGATCAGTCTAGTAATTTGTGTCTGTTGTTTTTGTTACATTGCGCTTGGTACTCAGGAGTAGTAGGCATTCCGCTCCAACTTTCTGTAAATGATCCATATCTCCGCTTGTTACAATCATCTGTAGCATCCGTGATTGGTTTGGGGGTAAAAAATTTGATGTGTAAGATGCAGCGTGGAGTTGCAGGATGTGGCAACTAGAGTCATTGCTGAAGGACTGAAGCCTGAAGAGACATTAGTGTCAAAGGTGATGACAAGGAATCCTATTTTTGTAATGGGGGATACTCTAGCCGTTGAAGCTCTACAGAAGATGGTACAAGGTGCAATAAATTTTACTTGCTTTTAACGTGAGTTTTCATTTAGTGGAACTTCCATGTTGGTGGATATTGTTGTGTAAGCAATGATGGACCTGATAATCCTTGCGTTTGTTTGTCTTTGCCCTAGTCTAACGTTTTAGCCTTTACACTTTAATTGGTTCTCGTCAAGTTAGTGCTGTTGTCTTACACAAATAAGCATAATCACAATCTTGTTTTGCTAATGCTGCTTGATGGGTCCTCACAGGCAAGTTCAGGCATTTGCCTGTAGTGGAGGGAGGGGAAGTAGTTGCACTATTAGACATAACAAAGTGTCTCTACGATGCCATTGCCCGTATGGAGCGGGCTGCGGAGAAGGGGAACGCTATTGCAGCTGCTGTGGAGTCTGTTGAGCGTGAGTGGAGCGTCAAGGGCTCTGGTATAAATCTCTCTCTCTCTCTCTCTCTCTCTCTCTCTCTCTCTCTCTCTCTCTCCCTCTCTCCCTCTCTCTCCCTACCTCTCTGCCAAGATGCTTTCTTTTTTGTTTTTGGGTTTTTTACTTCTATGTATTGAATGTTACGGAACATTAGTCATCCTCCTGAGTTTTTACAGACTTCGGTTGCATATCCTTATTTAGATAATGCATATATTGAGCCTCATAGAAGCACTTATTACTCTCCTGATCGCACAAGCTTTATGAGATTCATGTTAATTTGGTGTTAGTGTAACATAACGTAACAAATATTCAATAACCTGGATATTGACATGCCAAATAATGAGAACTCAGGAATTTTTGGAATTTCCCTCATCCTTGCGAAGCAGGGTATTTGAGAAGCAAGTAATAATAGCTTAAAGGAGAATGGCCTGAGTGGCATCAATTGTCTGATTGCTTATTATCAGCCTTGAGCTCAATGCCGTATCCGTGGAATGTTTTATCCTATATTTTGGCGATGATTTAGATTGTTTCTATATTTTCGGGTCCGGCTTTGGCTTACGGGGTATGTTACCATCGATTGGGACAGATAAATCCAGTTTTATAGAGAACCTGCGAGATCGCATGTTCAGACCTACTCTGGGATCTGTAATTACGGAAGGAACAAAGTAAGTTGCAGTGGAGCTGGCTATTCCCTGTTTTGCATATGCACACTTGATTTTTTGGAGAATTAAGTTAGTTTGGTGCTATTCAAATTTTGAGGTTTCCTCTGGTCATTTACTTTTTGTAGAGTGCCCACGTGTTCACCATCGGAGACAGTCACGGATGCAACAAAGAAAATGAAGGAGCAACGGATGAATTCAGTTGTTATCACTTCCTCAAGCAACAAACCGATAGGAATTCTCACGTGAGATTTTTTATACTTTGCACCGCTCCTTAGGAAGTCATTATTTCCTGGAAAGGCGAAATATGTTCTTTTAAGCAATGGTCATGACTATGAAGGTTCATGAGATTCATGAGGATGATTTATTTGTATCCATGTGTTAGTTCCTGGATTGGTCTCATTTTGGTGGTTAAAGAACTTCTCCTTAAAGAGTTCTATGTAAAGGGGAGTTTTTAAACGTATTCGTCCTCTATTCGCCAAATCCTTAGTACGCTCCCAGATGCATATTGATTTATGTTTAAGTATATTACGAAGTGATATGACATTATTTCAGTGGATGGTTTCAGTTCAAAGGATGTATTAATGAGAGTTGTTGCTAAAGGCTTTCAACCCGAAAAGACCACTTTGGATGAGGTGCGATCTTTTGCACAATTTCCATAATAGTTGAGATTTAAAATTTATCTATTCTCAATGATTTGAATCGAATGACTCACTCACTCAGTTATTTATTTTTGTTCAGTATTTTATGGAGAGTGAACTTGCTTGAGATTTAGATGTGATGTCGTTTGTTGTTTTTTGAGCTTGTGTAGGTGATGACACCTAATCCAGAGTGTGCGAGTTTGGATACGACTCTGGTGGATGCACTACATACAATGCACGATGGGAAATTCCTCCATCTTCCTGTTAAAGATCGTGGTACATACGCGACTCCCCTGTTCTGTGTATTGTAGCGTTATTGAGAGTGTATTAGTTGCAGGTGTGATCGGGTCGTCTTTCTTCGGTGTCCGAGGTCTTCAGTTAGCTTCTGTATCATGGAAAATATAGAACATCTGGGTTTTTCAACGTGAATGCTACACCCGATATACTAAATGTGTAGATCTTCAAGGAACTCTGTGCAGATGGGCTCTTGGTAGCCTGTGTGGATGTATTACAGCTCACACATGGAGCTGTAGCAACTGTAAGTGCTTGCCTCATCTTGGTATGCTTTTGATTTTGAGGAAGTATACCTATTTAAAGAACCATGTCATCAGCTCCTTTTCAATTTTAAATCATTAAGCCAGGTGGAATGCTTCGTGCTTCAGAGAGGTTCTGGCAAAATTGTGATACTGGAAAGTAGAGTTTACATCACATCTCGCAGTGATGGTACCTATTTAGTGAAATGTTTGAACAAGATCTTTATAACCATAAGAGTATATAAATGATCAAGCCTTTATTGGCCTCTGAATAGTTCTGGGCAATGTTCCCAGATTGGAGGTGCTGGTGGTGGAGGCCAAGCTATGGCAACAAATATGCTTCAGAAGTTCTGGGACTCTGCTTTGGCATTAGAACCAGCTGAAGATGAATCGGACACTCGTAGGTACGTCCACGCATGTTGGTTACCCTGTTTCTGCCAGAGTTGGCTTTATGTTAGTGGTCAATGTTTCAAATCAGATTGCTACGGTCACATTTGAGTTCTTGATTGCAGTGATATTTCTGGACGACAATATGATGTCTTTTCGGAAAGACAGTCCAGTTACCCATCATTTGGACCTAGCAACACTTTTGCTTTCAAACTGAAAGTAACTGCTCGTGATGGAAAGATAGGCCACTATCGGTTTAATTGCGGTAGGTCCCAGCCCAATCGCAACCTAGTTACGGTTAAATTTGAGAGAGATACTTGACGTTGTATTGCTGTCTCGGAAAGGACTGGTTGCGCTCTTTAAATCCTTCAAAAGTTGTAGTGGATCATTATGGTTGCCCTTGAAACTCATTTAAGCTTTCACTAAAATTTCAGGATCTGAAAGTTTGACTGAGCTCATGGCTGTGGTTCTGCAACGTGTTGGTGATGATATTGATCCAACTCATCTTCCTCGACTTATGGTATACCATTATTTGACTTTGATATTGATGTTGTTGCTGATTTTGATTTTAATTCACATTTGAGGTAGCGCAGATCTAATGAGTTGTGGTCATGCGTGTGAAATGTATTGTGGTAGTATATCGACGACGAAGGTGACAAAGTTTTACTTGCCACTGACTCTGATCTTGTGGATGCTGTTAATTTTGCTCGCATTAGTGGTTCGAAGGTGAGTTAACATGCAAATTTTTGACAGGATATTGCAGGCATCATATGTGTAGAAGTCATGGAACTGAATCTGGGTTGTATGTCTCCTTCTATTTCATCATGTTGCTGGCCGTTGAAAGGCAACTAGTTCTAGAGCCTAACTTGCATTTGAGCTCAGGGACGTTTCTAATGAAAGTTCTGATGTTCAGGCCTTGTCTCTTCATCTGGAAGAATCTCAAGTACCTCGAAACAATGCCATTGCTGCAAACAAAGATATAGAGGGCTGGTCTACCATGCATTCCACTCTTATCGCTTGCACAGTAGCAGCTGTTGCGGTCGGTGTTGTCTTGTACCTTCGTCGTTCCAATACTAGAGGTAGCTTTATGTAATATGTTAGGAACATCCATGGAAATTAAACAAGATGTGTGCATCAAAGTACAATGTATCAGATAGCAAGGTTATCAGACTCAGGTATGTAGGTTAGAAGTAATTTTTTTGAGGGAGAGGAACCGAGCTTTTAGTGATTGAACTTTTACCTTTTGAAGTACAAATTATCTCCGTGTGTCTCAAACTACTCACTAGTGGTTGTCTCGGCAATGGTAAAGCATAATGCTCGTGCTTTTGTGTCATGTCCTGACATCTCTTCTTTTATCACCCCACATACTTTTCTAAGTCAGAACTAATGTCTTAAAGCAATTATATCACTTATGTATTCATTTTCACTCGATTTTCGTCGAAATACAAGAAAAAAACATGTCACAGAAACCGACCTGAATTCCAAGCAGCACATTATTTAATCGTGTTATATTCTCTAGAATACTAAAACGAAAAAATTTACCACTTACAATTGACAGTAAATAATACAAGTAGGCAAACATCTATCTAAATCATATAATACGCTTATATTCACAACAGCCATTCCAACAACTCGACACTGAGTTTCCTGACTAGGAGTTGGAAATATATGAAGAGAGAAATTATAAATATTCAAAGTATACTAACTGTGACGATCATCAATTGATCACATGAGAATTTCAATCGACGAATGGGGTTAATCCTACACAACTGAAAGCTTACAAAATCTATTCAACTATACTATGGATCCCCATATTAAAGCAACAGCATGCGCTCAACATGCGGTTGATGCAACCAATTCTGAAGGGGTTTCCCATGACTAACAAAGCATCCAACGTTGGAGCTTTCTACATAAAAAGGAGACCCCAAGGCAGTCAACAAATTTTGAACTGCTTGCCTTACTAACGAAGCCCCAGGGACGCGGCTGTGCTTCCCCCATCCGGTAATAATCTCAATCCGCTCCGGCGCCACTCCAGTGTACAACATCTTCTCTCTGAATTCGGAGAGAGTTCTGGATAGCGCCACGAGCGCCGTCCCCATAGACATAACGTGGAGATTGATAGAGTACTGGTTATTAGCCTTCATTCGCACCGCTTGGGGGTACAGATTATGCTCCCTACCGACCTCCCAAACAAGCCCCGCCTCTGGTCTCCGTTCCAAATTGTGCAGAAACTCGATCAAGGAATCTGTGAAGCCTCTCTTGCAATCGTGCTCCTCCCCATGTAAACTCTCAAAAAAATGCTGAACAATGTGTTTCAGCTCCTGGGGGGGAAGCTGTCGCGATAGTAATGTACACACGAAAGAATAGACAGTCTCTGAGGATCTGTGCATGAGGTTGACTACCTGGTGATGCTGTGCACTTGCAGTGCAAGAGCTTAAAAGAATCGTGTGTGTTTGTAGAGTGGGAACCAGTCCCCACGCCTTCATAGTCTCTAGGACACCGTAAGCGAGGTCAAATTGCTGCATGCGCAGGAAAGAGCCTAACATGGAGTTGGAAATCTGAACGTTGGGTGTTAATCCGGAGTCCAGCATCTTCTGGTACCATTCGAGCGCGCGTTCTGCGTTTCTGGCCTTGCCCCACATATCCACCATAACGCCGTAGATGGGAGCGTCGGGCACCCAACCAGCTTGCTCCATTTCGTTGAACATAAGCTCCGCTTCCTGGAGGTGTCCGATTTGACCCAAAACTTCCATCATGATGCTATAAGTTACTCTGTCGGGGTGGAACCCTGCGTCTTGCATGTCGTTGTAGAGCTTCATTGCCATAACGTAGTTGCCGGATTTAGCTTGTAAATCGATGATGATATTGTAAGTTACAAGGCTGGGTGCAAACCCACGCTCTACCATCTCCTCGAAAAGCTTCAAAGCTTCGCTAACTTTGCCAGCCTTGCCAAGGCAATGGATTATGACACTGTACTCAAGGAATCAAAATCAGTGCCACGAAGTTCGAAAACAACTTTATTCATCGTTGCAGAAAGCACAAACAGAGCAAGTATATCATGAGAAATGAGACCCAAAAACCAATTGACCACACCCACACACAAAAATACTAACAAAACTTTAAAATTAATATAAAACTTGCGTACAATTATTGAACCCCATTAAGCATTAATTAACTGACTCTGATGCAGAACATACCTGTATGTAAAAGTGTCTGGCTGAAAACCAGCTTGCTGCATTTTCTGATACATATCCATGGCATTGTCATGAAAACCAGCCTTGGAATGGAGATCCACAAGAGTGCAATACGTGACACGGTCAGGGCTACAGCCCTCTTCTTGCATTTGATAGAAGATCCGCATGGCTTCACCCAAAAAATTTGCTCTTCCATAAGCATGAATAAGCCTATTGTATGTTACAACACATGGCTCGCAGCCCTCTCTCCGCATCTCCTGAAGCAACCGGCTACAAGCCTCAAAATTCCGGACACGGCCCATGATGCCTATCATTGTGGTATAAGTGCACACATCATGCTTGTAGCCCTCCTGCTCCTTCGCCCAGTCGAAGAACTTCAACGCTAATCCCGACTCCTTCTGATGCTTCAGAACCTCGTTGATGTGGAAAGCACTCAGTGTCCTGTTAACGTGGGATAGCGCCACCAGTGTATCCGGCCGCCAATTGAGCTGCCTCAAAATATTACACACATGATCTACAACTTCGCCATTAGCAGCTCGAGACTCAGATGCTGTTTTATGATTCTGCCGTCTGTTACCAGTTTGAGATCGGCCGTTTGAGTTCTGTCCAGTTCGGCCTTGGGAAGCAGCTTGGAAGCGCTCTTTGGTACTAGATTGAGGCACAGGTAACCCATCCCTTGGAATGTCACCAGTAGCTCCAACTGACAGATGCCGTGGCAGTGAAACAGATGGGGCATTTCCGAGGGGGCTGCAAGGTTGCCCCCATGGCCGCACCGGAGAAGAGGGAAAGGCTGAAGGCTTAGACTGGGCGCCGCGCGACTGCCAGCCTGATTTGAATGCTTCGTCATTACTGGACTTCTTCTGGGAGTCGCTTGCGCTTGAGACAACAGCAATTCCTTGATTTACAGAAGTTTGGGGACTATCACTCTCATTCTGAGAAGGAAGAGGATTTCTCACTTCCTTCTCAGCTGCAACAGTTGAGCTGCTTCGAGAAGAAGATGAATTCGGCTGCTGTCGTCGCAAACGGTAACTGTTGACGCTCCCACCCCCGGCAGCAGCCGTTACCACATTCTCCACATTAGATAAGCTTGGGAGTGCTGCAAAGCCAACTTTCGGTGTGGGTGGCGGGTCGGAGTTAATTGCAGCAGGCGAGCCACCAACTTTAGAGATCGTCTTCCCATGCTGTCCATTCACAGCACCTTCTAAGGCATGCCCTTCTACAACAGCGTCCCGAACGAAGATTCCTGGTACAGGCACGTTGTGTAGATGTGGGTTTCCACTAGGGTGGAGAGAAGGATGTCCCAATACATGGACCTGCTAAGGAGAAAGGTGGATCATTAGACAAGGACAATGTACATGAAAACTTAACATGAGACACAAGTAAAATTAAAAGACGAGCTCCAGAGGAGTGTTGAAACAAATAGAAACAAAGATCCTGCAGTTAAAAAGACAATTTTAAGGTACCGTGAGACTCACTCCATTTCCAAGGTGGGCTAGAGGAGGGGATACAGGAGGGATCCTCTTAGAATGTTCATCCCTGTCATCTGCATTACTCAAGCCATGCGGATGACATGTGCCATCACTATTACGAGACCCCGCAGAAGTACCAGCTAGAATCCATGATCGCTGACTTGCCTTGATCAAAGGCAATACCTTGTTCGGTCGAAGCATTTGGCTGAAGTCATACCACACACGTGGGGGCCTTAGAAGATGTGCAGAAACTGTAGTTTGAAAGGAAACACGATCACGGTGCACACTGAGAAAACCATGGCAAAAGAGTGACCTAACCATCTAGAGCTGCAGAGATGAGAACATATCAAGAAACATATGCCCACAGTGTAGTCTGAAAAGATAAATGCAGTACCTGTTTAGACTGAGATTAGACTGATAAAGCTAGAATGTAAAGAATATCTTCAGCTAGGTATCGAGACACTGAAACACAAGAAAACAACAAAACATATGTCATGCAGTGAACTTCAACTTAAAATCAACACACATAATTCACTCCCTTTCTCACCGTACCATGAAGTGCGAAAATCCTCAACAGTCGGCAAGAATGAGAGGATACTTGTATGCGTACAGAACTACTTACCTTAGACGAAGAAGGAAGATGGACAGGAGCTCAACCCTGCCCCTGCCCCTCCCCCTTGAACCCTGCATCTTAAATAATCACATGAAACATGTAACATCAGGTAATAATCTAAGCATGTACACAAAATGTGGAACATACCCAATGAAAAATCTAGTTATCAAGTTCTCAAACATTTAACCCTGAAAACCGTTCGTTCCATGCGATTATTTTTCCCAAATTACAGCATGCTCTCGTCCACTGATACGTAATTTAAAACTTTACTTAGAAATAAGCGACTAATGAAAACGTTCATAACCATATCAAAACGAGGGGAGTTAAGAATCTCCGTTTGTTGGGCTAGGAGTTCGACCATTCACACAAGAGGAGCATCCCCGATCCTACGCCAAAGTGATGGCTTGACTCGAAAAATAGCACCACCACCGATAAGGTAGGTTTCATCCAGCAACCCAGTGATAACTTCAAGGTAGGAACACTACCTTCCACCTCAGGACAGGAGGGTTTCAGTATCGACCGATGGTTATCAACTCCACCGAAATTTCCTTCACTTCACCCTACTCGCCCACATGCAGCAGCTCCAAAAAACACAAACCAGAGGAAACTAGACAGGACCAGCACCGTCATCATTCATAGACAGCACTCCACCACCACACAACACGGAGCACCGAACAACCCCTCCCCCAACCACCAACTCGAGAACCTCAGAAAATAAAACCCAACTCCCCAAGGCCACGCAGATCTCACTTCAACACCAGTTAATATAATAAAAGATGAAAAAAACAGAGAAAAGAGAAAAACGACCTCGACCTCGACCTCGAGCTTCCCTCATCACCATCAGAAACCCCAACTAGACGCAAAAACCAAAACAAAAACTCCTCTGACTCGCCACAGAATTGCAGTCCCAATAATCACGCAGAGAGAAACCAGCACTGACCTGTGACGCATGGCGCAGAGGAAGAGAGAGCACCAGCACCAGGTCCATTCACAGGACTGAAGCGCGAATGAGGAGTTGGGTCGCGGGGGCCGCCATTGCTGCGACACGGTTTGGGATGTGCCACCACACAACTCCACATTCACTCGCAATTCCCCATCTCCTCCCTGAAGAGCACTTTCCATTAGGTTGGCGTGTCAGTCCGAGGGATCGTCCATCCAACGAACGAAGTTCGACGTTGCTCGTCCGAAACTGTTTCCCGTCATGGCCAGTCTTGTTCGCGGCACGATGACGGGAGCCTCTTTCCCTGGGCTAGATATTGAAACAGCAATTGGGCTTATGTGGGATTGTATGGGACTTTTGAGCCGTGAGATGGTTGGTGCCGCAGGAGTAAATTGACACCGATAGCTGCTGCTTCTGCTGCTGCGTGCGACCCGACTGGTTGGTTTCGTATGTGCTTCATCAGCGATTGAGCAAGTGAGCGTTGTCCTAGTCTTGTTTTCATTTCGTTTTTTCATGCGCGAGTCGATTGCTGTTGTTGGGAACCTCAAGGTTTTGTTACAATTTGTTTTGCTGCACTTGCAATGTTAAAGGTTGTGCCGCTGTACGGGGAGGACGAAATATTTAGGGCTTGTATAGTGCTCTTGCGAATCGCTTCAGCTGCAGTTGACCAGAATTTTAGCGTGACAAGATTTTTCAAAGTTTTAGGGTTTTGAGTGGTGTCGATGTTTTGGCTTTGGTGCTATTGCATATTCACGTTGATTTTTCGTATCGTGGGATTCGACATAAATGTTGTCTCGTGTATATTAGATGATAGCTCTCATGACTCGTGTGTGGTTGAATCTGTAAATTATTATGGGTTGGAAAATGCCACCTCGTAGTTTTGTACATTTGCGGGACGATATGCTAGCGCTAGGATTTTGTAGGGTTTTCCGTCGTCTTCTCTTGGAGTTCCTCTGACTTCAGAAAAGGGTATGGATAGGGCATTAGTGAAGAATTTTCGGGTGGGCATTCTCGTTTCTCTTTGGTGTCTGGTTTAGGCTTCGGTAGAAATATGTACGGAACTTCATTATTGTAAAAGGATTAGATAGCTAGTGCGTGGTTTTGGGCGATTTGGGATGTTAAATGAAGCTGTCGTAGAAGAGTTTCTTGTCAAGTACGACGTTCCTTTTGCAGTTTTTTGCTGTAATGACGCACGGATTACTTACAGCGTCCTTTTGGTATGGCAGTGGATCGAAGACGCGACCGGGACCGAGGTGGTGACCGTGACAGAGGAAGAGACAGAGATCGCGAATGGGAGAGGGAGAGAGATAGGGACAGAGACAGGGACCGGGAGAAAGGGCGGCTGAGGTCGAGAACGAGATCAAGATCTAGGTCTCCCCCAGCCAGGCACCGTCGCTCACCGTCACATGATCGGTCACATAGAGGCGATGACAGACGTGATGGGAGAAGGGAGAGAGAACGAAGTAGAGGCCGAGAAAGAAGCCGAGACAGGGACAGAGAGAGAAGTAGGGATAGAGACAGAAGTAGGGAACGAGAGAGGAGCAGAGATAGAGGTCATGGAGGAGATCGTGAGAAAAGCAGAGACAGGAGTGATAAGAAGAGTTCTGAACGGAGAGACAAACGAGATGGGAGCCATGGGGTAGATAACCAACGTGCAGCTGTGGCTGAATTCGTAGATGGGATTGCCAGTGAAACCAAAACTGACTACGCGGCTCCACCTGCAATGGACGATGATGAGCTTATGATGAAGAAGCTTGGAATACCGACGGGTTTCACATCGACAAAGGTGAGGTTCTGTGGTTCGTTGTGCTTTTTATGAAGTTGGTGCTGTTTGAATATTGTGTACACCCTATTATTTGTCGAGTTTGACTTGAGGGGTCTCAATTCGCCCTGCAGTTCCAAGCACAATCAATTTTTTAAGCTTACACAATTGTGTATTTCACGTATTTACCATTACATTTAGTTATATTTTTCACAAAAATCTTATTGAGATTGTGGAAGGAAAGCGTCAAGATTGATGAATTTCGTTCTTCTTAAATTCTTTCGGTTCTTGTATTTGGTCGTTGTGACAGGGGAAATACATTTCAGATGCGAATCACAGTGCGGTAAAGCTCACCACAAAGCGTACTCCACGACAGTACATGAACAGACGAGGTAATTCCCTCTTTTCGAATCTCCAAAACTTCGCGCAGCTGTTACAATGCATAAACTACTTGTAGTCGTGTCAAGGAGAAAATATTAGTGTTAATTTGTGTCGAAACCGATATTTTATAAAGTAATAACCTTTCTCGTTGTGAATGTGTTAGCTCTAAGATACTTGTGCGTTGAGAATGCTTAGTATTCACAGAATTGTTTGTTGTCAGTGTATGGCCCGTGTCGTCCCCATCTTGACTAAAATTGGTCTTCGCGTGCAGGTGGATTTAATAGGCCATTGCCTGCTGAGTCGAATAGATGAGAACAGTAATCTCACTTCGAACGTATCACTGGCAATTGTCATGAACTTGCAATGCAGTCATGATCTGGGAGACATTTCAGTTCAATCTGGTTTTGATATAATTGGGCGGTAGTACTGTCAACAGGCCTTTGAATACTTGGTGTCTGGTTAGAATTTTCCGTTCTGGAATTTCGACTATATTTAACCTTTTACATTATCCAGGTCACTTATTAAACCATTTAAAGGTTTTCCCATTTGGACTGTACAGTAACTCTGTGCCAGTTATCATTTGTAGCATGATCACTTTCTGCTGTAGTAGAGATTTAAAAGGATCTGTTCATTTCTGTGTTATACTCATGCAATTCTTATTTTAGGACATGCAAATTTATCAGGATTATATGTTCACTTGTCTATTCAAGAAGGTGACTCGTCCACATCTTTTGAGCCTGTTTGTACTCTAGGTACATGCGGTGTCTGATACTGTTCATTCCACCAGGCCATGATTCAGAATTGTGATGTGGTTTTATATTTATGGTTTATCAATACGTGCAGTTGTTCACTATGGTTCGGTTACAGTGCTGTTTGAGTGTTCTTTCACCTCATTAGTTGTCTTTGCTTTTGAAAAGAAGAAAATCTTTTAGGGGAAGCGTTTTTAATGTTTTGAAGTTACATTCTTGTACAAGCGCATAGATGAGGGAGTCTTCCTTCAAGAGTCGTGTCTGTATCCGTTATTATTCAGGATTTGGAGTAGTTTGTGGTCTTTTTAGAAATACAAGCAAGCGACTAAGAGTGCTGCCAAAGAGATGAATTCGATCGAAGGTCATAAAATAGATGAAGAAAATTTGTAATTGAACTATTTTTTTTCTTGTTCTCTTTTCTTGCCTTGCTCATTTACACATTCTGCTTTGTTACAGGATACTTCCCGTTCCCCTGGTCAATTCAGATTCTCCACAAGACGCGATTACAGCGATCAAAGCAATCAAGTTCTCCCTAAACCTGAATGAATAATAAATCATTCTACAAAATGATCGCTTAGTCCGATAGTACGTATACATAGATTGTGAGGCTTTCACGCCAAACCCTAGCGACTTGTACAGTGTATCTGGTGCTCGACTCAGCTAAGAAGCTTCAATGAGCACAAGACCTGATGAATCGTAGTAACAAGATTGTAGCCGACAGTCTGGGTTTGAAATTCTCTGGTCTTATCTTCGAGATGCAGCCTCCAGAAACTTAATAGCTTCTAACATTTCCTCTTTCTCCTTGTTCTTCATTTTGGTCATGGCTGAGACGGAGAGGGGGTCGATTTGACCCGTTGAACAGGCATACCCGGTTGAGAAACCTGTCAAATCTGCGCTGTAAGCTATGTTGTTCATCATGTTCACGTATTTGTCCCTAATTCGTACCAGAAAGTCCTTGATCCTTCGTCTCTTTGCATATTGAGGTTTTGAGCGCGATGTTTCAGAGAATGCATGGACACAGTGTTCTGGCACAGACTCGAGGGGATAGCACTTCTGGCTCCTCTGGTTCATCTTCACTCTTGGTACGTTCTTCATTTACTGCGCCATCTTCTCCTCTTGAGACGTGCTTTTATAAACCGGAAGCTGCAGCATTTAAGTGTAGCTCAACGATGAAAACTGACCTACCGTGCACGAGTCAGGAGTCAAATCGATTCACATCCAGTCCATTTCCATAGAGTAACCAAATGCTCGAGCTCACATTCTAAAAAGCTCTCTGATGGAGTTCTCTTACCCTCGTCAACAAAATCCTCTCCTTATCAGATAGAGTTTCGATACACGTAAGCACTAGAAAGCTTGCTTCGACTATCGGCAACAAAGGTAGGTTTAGTGGAGTGAGTTTTGGGTTGACGGACAGTCTACGATTGACTCATCGCCATCAGCAGAGGGTTGAAGCTAAAGGATGCTTCGTACAGGTCAACAACAGCGAAGAACTGAAAGCAACTCTGACAACGAGCACCTCCCAAAGATGCGCGTCCACAAGAAAAGGAGTACGTCGGAGAAGACGTATTTCGGACTGAGCAACTGACCATGATAATGCACTGCAACCAGTCACCAAGAACATCTGATACAAACACGCTAAGCCCACCGGATTTCTCAGCAGAACCCGAGCCGGTGAAGCTGCCCAACTAACAGGAACACGATCGGAAGACGCAGGAGCCAGTCAAGTTACCGTCATCGATGACAGTACCCGTTTAAGTCCCCACAGAGTAGTCGAACGCCAGTACAAGTTCACAACACCGTCCCTGCTGAAAGCAACTCGATCTACGGACGGGGACACCAACCTGAGAGGATTCAGTCATATGAGCCAACTCAAAGTGATGGCATGATTCAGCCACCAGGAGAACCAGCCACGACAGTTGCATCAATTAAGACCAGAACCAAGACACCGGAACAGATTTCCACCCAAATATAATCAAGGCATCGGTGTCCACAACTGCATGGCTGGTCCAGTTCGGAAACAAAAACAAAACAAACTAGGATCAACGGGGGGAGATATGCGGCAGAACCACCGGTACTGACTGACACCGGGTTGAGCTAGCTCGCTAGTTCGCCAGCTCCGAACCAATCCTTGCAACAACAAACCAAGCACCCTCCTCGTGCGTTGTCTGGTAGCATGAGCTTGCGTGATGCATGGTCCCGTGAAAGACAGTCTCAATAAAAATACCCACTAGACTCGCTGATCACTCATCACGAAGACAAAGACATGCGTAGTGATATCAACGTGAGTCACACTCTCGTCCCATGTCCGCGAAGCCAAATGTGGCGTGCGCGCGTGCGTCTTTGGGCTCGGGCCGCGGTGTGCGAGGTCCATGCGCAACGCGATGAGAGGTGGTGATTCGCAAGTATCGACAACCATTGTCCCCGCACAGTTTTGTCTATTCTGAGCCGGCGCTACTCTCTTCCCGGCGCCGGCGATGAGAGAGGGTGTTCACCTCGCGCACAGACACCGCGCTCTCATCGATGGATTGCGTTTACAACAGAAAATGTAAACTTTGTGAAACTCGACGACATGAATCATGTTGCTTTCTGAGTTTTAGGGAATTGTTTAGATGTTTTACTATTCCTGCTTTGCTTTTGATTTTGAATACTTAGTCAAATGGGGAAAAAAAATCTTTCTTTTTGAGAATAGGTGTTGGTTGATCCTTGTTTTGTGGATTGGGCCCATTGATTTTTTTTTCAACACTATGTAATATTTTACAAATTGAGGATCTAAAAGCAGTCAATTATGTGCATCAGGAAAATGTGATTTTATAAACTTCTTTGTTAAACTGAATATTTGTCTTGGGAATGAATTAGGTTTCACCAAAGAATTTGTTCTCCCTTTTATTGACTTGGTTTAGTCTTTTATGGCATTTTGTACCTCCATTAATATTTATACATACCAAAGTCACAGACATGGGAGGAGAGTGTGACTCATTTTACATGAATTGTACAATAATTTTATACATACCAAAGTCATAACTACAAATTGATAATTCTTTTGTATAATGTGAAACAAGTGTAGAATTTTTACATGGTTTTAGGTAAGGTAGCTAAGATTTTGAGTCAAAATTACAACAGCCAAAAAATAAGACTTAATTCACTCTAGTACTTTAAAAAAATTAGTAAAATGTGTGGATTTTATAAATTATTTTTGTTGTAGTTTAGAAATAATTGTATAAGAATTGCAACAAGCAAGGACTATAACAATCATACATTATTTTTTAAAAATTATTATATTTTTTAAAAAATATAACTTTGTTATAATTAATTAAAATGTACTAAGTAAAAAAGTGGTTGGTATCTAAGCAACAAGCAAATGATAATAGATTTTTTACTTCTACTATCTTAAATAATCAAAATATAAATAAATCAAAGACTTAAAAAAATCTTAGAGAATTTTAAATATTTAATTTTTATTATATATATTATAATATTATTTATTTATTTATTAATTAAATTTTTTAATAACTTAGAACAAAAAGATGTATCAAGTCCTGTAAAGAAAATTTTAGTAGAAATAATATAATTTATTAACTTCTATAAAATACTATAAGAATGTTTATAAAGTCATGAGGTAGCAAGCTAGTCTAAGGGTTTATTATTGGCAACTTCTATATATTTGTGTATCATTGAAATGGCCACCTAATGATTAGAATAACTTAAATCTTGATTTTAAAAATATGTTATCAATAAGTAAGCATGTCCTTACCATGCTACTATTATATTAAAAGTGATTATCAAATAAACATAGGTAGAAATGATATATTAATGGAACATTAAAGTACAATTAGAGTATTTGATAAAATATCATTATAAAACTTTAGATATAAATAAAAATACACACTTAATCTTTAGCAAAATAGATTGTGGTAAAAGAAATGTAAAATTGTATAATGCATTTTATAATATATATTTATTTTTGATTCTCATTAACACCAAAATCTTTATTTTAAAAATACAGTTTCAGATTATATAATGTATGAATATTTTTTAATGTAATTTTTTCTTAACCTTATACATTTGCAACCACAAACTTTATACATGTAAATAGACTTATGTTAAACAAAAATTTAAGAATCTATTTTTAAAATAATTATTAATATCATTATGTAAATTAAAATTTCATGTTTTTAATTTGATTTGAATTCAAAAACAAGATGTCACAATAATAATCAATGTACTTTCTATCTATCTATCTATACAGAATAATTACAACAACAATTTATTATAATAAATAGCATCCTCTTTATACTATGATTATATTTTTTAATATTTTTTTCTTTCTTTTAAAAAATAAATTGTCTATTTTTTTATTGTGGTCAATAGCAAATCATTGCTAAAAGTTTTAAAATATTTGTCTTGAAAACTTGCATATATAATCTGTATACCTTTATTTCATTCATTCATTCATGTATATATATATATATAGGGTATTGCTAATACCACCACAGTTTTTGCTATTGCCACCACAATCCTATGAAAATTTCAGTCAAATTTTAATCAAAATTTTCTTTTTACTACTTCTACCACAACTGTTTCATCATGGCTCAATATGTACATATATTGGAAATATTAACAATTTTTTTGATTGGAATAAAAAAAACTAAAAAAATATGTCAAATGGGATGTGGTGGCAGTAATAAAAAGAGTAATTAACAACAGCATCAATCACACAGGAGCATCCTGTAATTATGCCAGGTCAGCAGCACGACCCCACAAGCTGACAAGGCGGGCTCCCATCCCAGTCCAGGATCAGGGGAACTGTCGGTTTAGGATTTCGTCATCCTGCTGCAGCGCTGATGCCCGCAGCACGTCACCCATGCCTTTTGCACAAGCACGCCTCCCCGCCATTCGTCGTGGCTGATCATCCCCAACGTCACCTCTCTCCGCCTTCATTGCTATTTCATTTCTTCCCACATCTCCTCGTTCTGCAACGGATTCAGGATCTTACTGAAACAATGGTCCCCTTGGATAGATGATTGGTTGTTAGTTTGTTGGAGTTGCACGACAAGCAAAATGAAGAAGAAGATGGAGTTATTTACAGGTCTTGATATGATTTTTGACGCATGTGAGTTTCATGACCTCCCTGAAGTCTCGGACTTTGTAAGAAGGGGTCTGCACCCTCCATGAGTCAGATCCTGTGCAGCAACTAAAACCTGGCTTCCTTTCCGTATCTGTAAATAACTATGTTTAGAAAGTCGGTATCCTTCATGTTTGAGCTCCGAATCTTTCTGTGGGTTTGGAACTGGGGTGAGATCCAGATAAGTACGGCGTGGAAGCTGGACCTTGAATAGAGAATCAAAGCGGGAAGGGAGGTTATCTGTCGAAAGTGGGCCATGTCTTACTGGTGGCATTGCTACGTCTGCTTCTCCTGCTCTTGTAGTCATGGCCTGGGCATGGGTAGAATGGTGACATGCCCGCCAGGTTTGCTCGTGAGGCCATGTCGTTCATCAGCTCCACGTACCTGTCTCGAAACGTTAGTAAGATTCTCATGGGTGTTGCAGCTTTCTTGCTCTGCGTAGGACGTCCAGGAGGCTCAACTACTCGGCATGGTTTTTCACTGGGAGCTTCGCAATGTTCTAGGATAGGCTCCAACGCATAGCAGTTTTTCTGCGCCGTCGGACACTTTTGTGACACCTTCGAGTGCTTCTTTCGCAAGTCCGTCTTTCCTCCTTGAACGAGCATTTTCGACGATTGGCTCTAATATCCTCGAAGCTCGTTTAACACCGACCTGTAACCTTCCCACACCAGCCCCTACTGCTTGCAGCAACGCTCGAAACACGAAGGAAACTAAAATTTCAATTGTAAGAAGAGCTCACGAGAAGTAACACACAGGTAGCTACACCCCAGGTAAGCGTAGAGACTCAACAACATTAGCAAACGTGGACAAACTACAATGAACTGAAAATCATGAGACGTCGAGTCCAAATATGAGAGAAAAGGAAACGGTGGTGGATATATGTATACGGACGAGCACGAAAAGTTTGACATGCATGGAATGCTGTCAGGAACCGAATAGGGAGTCGGCACACGATGAATTCTGCCCAGTACAGAATGAGGAACTTCGCTGACCCTGACAATCGGGGGCAGGAATCCGGTGACCCAGCAGTGCTACGGCCACCCACACTTTGCACGTGAGGATGGTCAAGAGCTAGACGTCTGTAGCGGTCCATCTTTTGTACTGGCCTAGTCTACAGTTCCAATTGGGATCAAGTGGGTACGGCCCGGCCCAATCCATTGAATTGCTTTCCACCTCCTCAAATCCGGTGCAGGTGAGTTGGGGAAACTGCCATTCCAAGTGATGAACATACCGTAAAGCATGGCCCTCGGTGGAGCTACTTCATGCACAATGTCAGGAATAGACTTCAGATTTAGGCGTTCATCATTCCGAAGCCCATCATTTGAAGCCACCATTGTAGCTCCACTGCCGCGCTTTTCCCCTGCCATGTTTGTTGTTTTTCTTTAATACCGAGATTCATCTTCTTGCCGAATAATGTAATAAATGGAATCATGGCAAGCTATATATCTTTCAGGTCAGAGGAGGAAGAATACACACACTCAGATATATATATATATATATATATATATATATGTGTGTGTGTGTGTGTGGTTGTGATCCACATCTTGAGTTTTGACTTTACAACCAAATTATTATTCAGATCATCTTTTATAAATAGGCACTCTTGGACGGTAAAGGTTCCACGTGAATATCCAGAGATTAGGATTTTACTTGAAGCATGTGCAGAGGAAGGAATTGAGATTGAGATCATTGAGTTGCCAACATCATTCGGACTAACTTCTACTAAAATGATGCTGAAGCAATGCCTCAATCCACTTGTGGAAGATGACGGCTTGCTAAAATTTGTTGTGTTGGCAGTGACCAACAAACTACCCTGGAAGCTGAGAAGCTCAATTTCCACAAAACGACCTCTCTCGCCATTAGGGAGACCGAGCCCGGGCCACGAAATCTATAATTGTCTGCTGCATCCGCTCAACAATGATAACCCTTCACAATAGAACTCATAATCCCTGTTTCTTCACCATGTTACGATTTGAAACTAACTCTCTGACCGCAAGTGGTAAAGCTTACACGCATTGATTAGACAGCAACGTGAATGAAAGAAAAATGAGTGAAAGCAAGGTAGAAACGATGACCTGGGCTCTCCCTTAGCCAAAGCATGTGGGAGAAAGAGCGACAACAATGTTTGCAGCTAAAAAGTGAGCGCAACAGCAAATACTCATCAAGGACCCACTAGACTGCATGCAACTCATCAAAGAGTTCCAGTCGACGAGGGAATCCATCAGAAAACGATGGCATGATAAATCACGGTTGAGGATGAAAGACATAATTGATGGTGTCACCAAAATGGCGAGAGATAACACATGGCAGGACCTTGTTCATAATGACGGTCCAACTTTCCCCTCCGTGCTTGTGGATGATTGCGTCGAAAGGGCCCTGATCCCCCAAGGGCTTCATCATGTTGATGGGCACAAAGTTGACGCCCTTGCTCCTTGTGTGCTCGACTAGTGACGGTTGCAAAAAGCCTTTCACCTTCTTCTCAGCTAACGCGTACCCTACCATGAATATCTCTCCCTCTGACGCCATTGTTGCAACCAAACCTAAAACCCCAAAGAACACATCAGTCCTTCCTGTACAACATGCAAGAATTCCACTCAATTGTGACCCACAACATTCCGACCACATTCACTGCAGATTGAGTCTCACAATCTGACATCAATCTGCTCTCAAATCTCCAACAAGCTCACCATTCTCCCAGCACTCCAAAAACTGTTGTCCAAAAACGCTACCAACTTTCTACTCACCTACAGTTACTCAAATTATGCTTGACCTCAAACCCACCAATCTCATCCAAAAAAACCTCCCCAAACACACTAATCTCGTAAAGTCCACACCAAAACCCTCCTCACAGAACTGCCCTTGCTCAATTCCTGAAATCCCACTCAAGAAACCCAGCCTTTAGCCCTAAAACTTGCAACTAAACATCCAGGAGACGACGCATTCACAAACCAAAGAAAATTCGATTGCAGTGTCTAATCGGACAACCACGTATTGAAGATGGGCAGCAAATCCCTCCGCAATAGTTCCAGATGAACAACAGCCCCGTAAACATACAGCCATCTTCTCTAACGTGACCTCTCAGATCGACGAGCAAGGCAAGTTGGGAAGACGAATCTGATGAACGGAAATGCAATCTGCGTGTGAGGGATCTGCAAATCCCAGCTTCGTAACTGATTCCGCTTCCTGCTCATCGAATCGCCGTCGTCGTCTCCTTCGCAGCGAGATTTTTGCCCTTTGTTTTTACAGACACTGCCGGTAGCAAGACTCGCCGCCACAGGGACTCCGTATAAGGGCCGCTATGTGACGCTGTATACTCATAGCGGCGTGGATAGCGGTCGGCGCTCTCTGGATGTGCGAGAGCCGCTATCTATACCGCTATTTTGAAGCCAAACAAGTTTAGGTTTGGTGCTAATTTAGTGGTACAATTAGAAAGATTCGGTTGCGATTAGTGTTTGGCCGTGTCACGTATGTGTTTTACATTCCGTCTTCTACAATTTAAGAATATATTAGTTGTTCAGATGTTCAGTTAATATACAATTAGAAGGATTCAGTTGGAATGTGCCCCAAGACAATTTGGAGTCTGTACCGCCCCCATGCTTCAAAGCAAGGCAGCCAAACCACCAAAATGATTGTTTGTTGAGGCTTTACCCAAGACGACATAGGAAAATAGCCTAACAAAAGGCGCCGGTTTTAAAAGGGGCAGGTCCGGGGAGAACTCACTAGGCCAAGCCAGAAGATACGGAGCAAGCCCATCAAGGAGGGACCACCGCATTCAATCCAATGTCTAACCAGAGCCCTGTGTCAGAACATGATCTTGCCTACTAAGGGGTGTTAAGAAGAGTCCACCGCAGCCATTGCACGGAAGACGCGATTAGCACGCTACATCACCTCCATCCAAGCTGGACTAAAGAGCAAGGATTGTGTTAACTTCAAATGTGATCAACGATTTACGGTGTAGCTCTTGATGCTGTGTACTCAAAGATCTGCCCATGCAGAAAAGCAAGGCGAAAATCTCAACTATTTTTTAAGGCCGTGCATATAGGTCCAGATAAATCTCGTAGTATCTAAGGTGTCACGGGTGCCAAGGATACAGGTGAAGGAGCAGTAGACAAGTACTGTAACATATACAAATTGGAAGAGCAGAGATCGGAGAGATCCTCATGGACTGTAATGAGATTTTTCTGCAGACCCCGTAGTGCCGGTAACATCTGTGCCTGACGTGCTTCTAGAGTTTTCCCATGTATTACAACAACCTCCTGCACCCCCAAACCCCCAGGTTTTTAATTTCGATTCTAGGCTGAACAGAACTCTGAACTTCACAAAGCTCTATTTCTACATCTTATTTTCAGCAGGTATACCTTAAAATAGAGAAAAAAACTAGGTGAAAATAGGTTAAAACTTTAACCAACCTGACACCATATAAGCAAGAACTCCAAGTGAACGGAATTCGATATATATTCACCCAAAGCTGTGCACAAAGTCACCAGGTAGTTGACTGGAATGGAGGAGACAACCGTCGTGATTTCCTCTGGAGGCACAGACTCTATACACTTTCTGATCAGCATTGGCTCATTGAGGCGAAGAGCCAGCACCAGAGCACGGGCATGGAGCTTTTCTTCCAGAGCATCATATATTGTCTGCAACGATACCAAGGTATTATTCGCACGTACTGAGCATAAGCAAACAACACAAAACTTCTATGACGAAATGATCATGTGCATCAATTCAAATACTATGCAAGAAAAATGGTTGAAATGCTATGAAACTTTAAGTCAAGCTGGTGGTAGCACCTACAATAACTGATAAAACTTGCCGAAAATTCATACCAGACTTGGAACTCAAGGAGGAGACCTAAATAGCACGGTGACCTACCTCAGGTGTAACATCAATGGCAATGTCAACCGGATCGTAGATAAGATTGTCATCTATGGAGTATATTAGCAAGCCTTCAGTAGTAGCAGCTGCAAATGTTCTCCCTGTCGGAGCGAGCTGCAGTGCTTTTGAACGGGCAATGGGCCTTCCATAGTTCGCCTTGGTTCCAGGCAAAGAAGATCCCAACTGTCTGTATGATTGTTTAAAGTTATCATCATCGTCACTATCCCAATCGTCAATCAGATCCAGCGGTCCGTCACTGGTCATTCTCTTGGAATTCAAGTGATCTAAGACTCCATCCAGAGCTTTGTTATTTGTGATCTGTATCCTTCGCAGCAGTACCTGAATAGAGATTCCGGTCACAAAATTGGAGATTAAATATGCATAAACAACTCTGTACAGTAACGAATTGCCTTTCAAGGCAAAGCTAGGGCAAAGCTAAGGCAAAGCTAAGGCAAAACATACATTTTCTAAAGAAGATACACTTGAGCCATTGTAACCTAGTCACTCAAACAACGTGCAGCTCAAACGATATACGTACACACATGTCCAAGGACAAGACGAAGTAGGTGAGAAAGGAAATCCCAACCTGTTCAGCTACATCGTACATGCAGATGTATTTACTAGAACCTCCAGCTAAGATAAAGCAGCCATCGGCAGAATAACTCAAACTAGTAAACGATTTTCCAGAGCTGGAATTTTCCGCTGTTCTACGGTCACCCATGAGTCGACCACCCTTGATGTCTCTTCTACCATCAATGCTGGCTACTTCAACACCGTCGATAGGATCCCAGAAGTGAATGTGACCATCAAGTGTACTACAGGCAATTTGTTTACTATCTGGGCGGTAAACAACAGTCAGCACATCATGTGTGTGGGTGAAAGTTTCAACGTTACCCTTCCCTTCAAAAACATCCCAAAGCTTCACTGTCTTATCCCAAGACGATGATGCCAGCATTTCCTGGCAACAGTAATACAGAGCACATCCATGTTAGCGGTTAACTTCAACAGATAACAGGAGATGTTGAAAGGTGGCTACAGGAGTGACCACATACCACTAAAAGCCCCAAATAGTGTTCGGTACAGATAGTGAAAAACAAGAGCAAGAAAAAGACTGCTCTATGTCATTTTCACACCCTAAAAGGTATCGGGGTAGAAATACAGAACACAAAGCACTACTAAAACAATTCATTTTCTTACAAATGTAGTGAAAAGCACTGATTTACATGGAATAAATAAACCAGCTCTTCAATTATATGGAGATCAAAACGAACAGCCCAAGCACATAACAAGTGATTCAGCTCATGTCATCCAAAATCCAAAATCATTTTGTGCACTAAACGAGTATGCTCCTGCAAGATGTGACTTACAGAAGTAGGAGAGAAGGATAAGCCGTGAACAGGACCTTCATGACCGCTCAGCACATCCAACAGCCTTCCTGTTTTCACCGACCAAACGTATATCTGAACAAAGGTTACTTCAAAATTAGCGCTCGCGCATACTAAATGCCATTGAAATATCGTCAGAAAAGTAACAAAAAGAAACATAAATTGTCTAACCTGGGTGTCTAGGAATGCACATGATATGAAAGAAAGTTAAACAGACGACACAACTTGACAATCAACCACGAGGTTGTCAGAACAGTCATGATGTCTACATATAGTTAAGTGCCTTCACCGTCATGTTTCAAGAACGAATAAATGTACAGGATTTCCATCTTGTCACAAAGACATGCAATACCTGGAAACCGTCGAGAGTCCCCGCGCAAAGAACCTCTCCACTCGGATCTGCTGATAGTGAAACAAATTGAGTTGGCGTAGGTGTAGTAAAAGTCCTAAAATTCCGATAGCGCACCATGTCAAACGCCCGAACAGTTCCATCTAATGATGCACTCACCACCACATGATTCGCAGGTAGAAAGAGCACTGCTGTGATGGAATTTGTGTGTTCTGTGAAGGTCACGAAGCAGGATCCCGATGCCACATTCCAAAGCTGAGCACAGAAAAAGAACATGTCATGAAAGTGGGTCGCCTTCTTTCAAAAACTCGGCATGACCTAACTTCTATGCATCCTACAAAATGGATGACAAACTAGGATGCTCGAGAGTGTGCACCTAACTCTAAAAACAACAAAATTTCCGACTAATATAAAAGTCCAAGAGGCTGGTGCAATTTCAACTAACCTTAAGCTTGTTATCATCTGCTCCACTGGCCAGATACTGAGAATCGGGAGAGAACGCCAGACAATTCACATCAAAATAATGTCCTTGCTGCTTCAAAATCTGCGTCTCAGTACGCCACTCCCAGACAAGGAGCTGGCCCAAACTTGCACACCCCAATCCGATCCAGTTTCCAGCAGCATTGAACGTTGCAGTAGATATCTTTTTGCTTGAAATGGACAAGAGGTGAAAGCACGTGAAGTCCGGAAGCTGGTATATACCGAAAATTCCAGTCGAGAATCCTACTACGATTATACTGAGACCTTGGTGATAATCACATGTTGTTAACTTCGCAGTTTGCTTAAAGAATCTCTTCTCAGCTATCACCCACTTTCCGGTGGTAAGATTGACACTAGTTTTCAACTTCTTCGTCCCCACCTCATCCTCTACTTCAATATCCACTTTCTCATTGGGCAAAAACTTCCACTCAAACAAGGCTCCGTCACGAGAAACAGTATACACTCCGATATCGTCTTCCCTCAGTAATGGCTTCGAAAAATATGCTCCCACCAAGACATCCCGGTGGCCACTAAGAGTCACAGCCCGCAGCTCGTCCAACTTATTCACCGAAAAAACTCTGGCCGTCAAGTCCTTAGAGCCAGCCACTAACCAACAGCTATCAGAGCTCCATCCAATACACGTCACTGTGTCATGGCAGCCCGCGAGCGTCTTCACAAGTTCAAACGGGGCAAAAACCTTCCGAAACCCTGGCGTCCGCCACAGCTGCACCAACTTCCCCACCCCTGCCGCAATCAACTTTCCATCGGGACTAAACTTTAATGCACTCACAGGCCCCTTGAATGAAAAATGATGCAACACTTGCTGTGTGTGTAAGTTCACAAGAATACTCCGCCCATCCTCGTCTACACTCAACAACAAAGTCCCGTCCGGCGACACTTCTATGCGGCTCACGCTCTTGCTGTTCTCGCATCGCAACGTCGTGGACTCCGACTTCTGCAAATCTGTGATAGAAACGCGATTCCCAACCGGCGACAGAAGCAGTGCATCCTTCTTAAACGTGATATTGCCTCCTCGATACGGCGCTCCCAGCAAATTACTAAACTGGAAATTCATGGCTCTTCCTCAGTCAAGACCTAAATGAAGCGGCGCAAATTTCAGTGAGTCGGCTTGATTGGAATTCTGATTCTGCAGCCAATTCAGACTTCCATTCGACCTTTGATCCGACTCGAATGCACAATTCTGCTAGACAAGGACGGTGAAGTGCAGCAGAGACTGAACGTCTCCCGCAATCGAGTTAGGGCTTAGGGAGGGTTTAAACCCTCTGTGGATGAATTTTGCATGAAAATTGAGATGGTATGTCGTGGGATCTGGAGATGGATGACAGCGTTCATAAACATATGGAATAAGTATATGTATATATATTTATGATTACATGTTTTTGTTTTTTCAAAATTAAAAATATGTGAATTGTTAATATACAACTATAGTGTTAATCATAAAATGATTGATGAGATATTTTCAAAATCATTGTAGAAATTGAAATGTATTCTTTCTTATGTGATTTTTTATATAAAATATCATTTTTATTACTCGTGATTATATATACACATTTAAACATTTTAATTATATAATTTCCTTTGAATGTAAAAATTATAATTATTTTGTCAATGCATTAAACATAAATAAAAATACTACAGTGATAAATCTTCAACCGTTTCCAATAATTATACGTTTTGTGATTACATTTCATTTTGTTTTGTTTTTTCTGCTGAGGAAAGATAATATTTTTGTCTAAACTTGCATTTTTGCGTGACTGAAAATTTGACAATATTATATTTATTTTTTTATTAAATACACATGTTAAAAAACGTTATAATGATTATTTTATTGATATTCTCCACACATTTAATTAATTAATTAATTATATCAGGAAATTAATCAGTATTTCGGAACAATAAAAACTCATGGAATGAAAGAGACACCACTAAAACTGTAAAGTAAAGCAGGGCTGTGGAATTCAGGGGCTAAATTAAAAATTCAGCAGCGCCACTGGTGAAAGTGGCTCCGGGTCCAGTGCCCAGACAAGTTGGGCATGCCGGGGTGGGCCCGACCTCGAGAACCATCTGGGGCCTTACCCACCACCGTCGCAACCCTCGCGGTCGGGCCGGTTCCCGCGCGGGAGGGGAGGCGGTAGCGGGGCCAGTGCTTGTGTGGCTGGGGTGAATGGTTTTTAGCTGCTGCTGCTGCTGCTTCAGATGCTGCGGTGCTTCGGCGTGCCTTGGTGGAGCGCCATGGCCGAATAGCTGGTGCTCAAACCCTAGGGTTGCTGGCGATGGAGGTGGACATGATTGCAGTGTCAGTGCAGGGCTGCAAGCTCTGGGGCTGGGATTTCATTGTGAGGTGAGGTTAGCAGGCAGGTAGGCCAGGCGAGGGCGAGGGTAAGGGAAAGAGAGGAGAGCGAGATGGAGCGGGGCGAGGAGGTGGAGTACGGGGGCACGATGGAGATGGGAGATTTCTTGTCGGAGAACGACGACGGGGAGGGGCTCATGATGCAGGACGGGGAAGAGATGAGCGACGAGGAGATGGACGTCGATGAGTTGGAGAAGCGGATGTGGCGCGACAAGTTGCGTTTGAAGCGAATTAAGGAGCTGCAGAAGGAAAGGGAGATGAGGGGCGGGGCGGGGGTTGATGGGAGGAGTGGAGGCGGTAGCGTTGGCGAGAGAGGGGTGGCGTCGACGAAACAGCACAAGCAGAGCCAGGAGCAAGCGCGGCGGAAGAAAATGAGTCGCGCGCAGGATGGAATTCTCAAGTATATGTTGAAGATGATGGAGGTTTGTCAGGCGCAGGGATTTGTGTATGGTATTATTCCGGAGAAGGGGAAGCCTGTGAGTGGGGCATCGGATAATATTCGTGCTTGGTGGAAGGAGAAGGTGAGGTTTGATCGGAACGGGCCCGCGGCAATCGCCAAGTACCAGGCGGATCATGCTCTGCCGGGCAAGCCTAAAGGTAACGTCAGCACGGCTCCTACTCCTCACACTTTGCAAGAGCTTCAGGACACTACTCTTGGCTCGTTGCTGAGCGCCCTGATGCAACATTGTGACCCTCCCCAGCGGAGGTACCCGTTGGAAAAAGGAGTGCCACCTCCGTGGTGGCCATCCGGTGACGAGGAATGGTGGCCTCAGCTAGGATTGCCAAAGGGGCAAGGAGCACCACCGTATAAGAAGCCTCACGACCTGAAGAAGGCATGGAAGGTGGGCGTTCTCACCGCTGTCATCAAACATATGTCGCCGGACATTGCGAAGATTCGCAAGCTCGTGCGGCAGTCTAAGTGTTTACAGGACAAGATGACAGCCAAGGAGAGCGCCACATGGCTCTCAGTGTTGAATCAGGAGGAAAGGCTCGCCCGGAAGCAGAGCGGTGCAGGAGGTAGCGCGGGCACTCCAGGCGGGCAAAATGGTGCTGGTCTTGCCGGGAATAGTTTGAATGAGTTCGACGTTGATGGAGTGGATGACTCTCCCCCTGGACCTTCTGGCAGTGATGAAGGCCAGGATATGGACACTGATGATTACGAACCCTTTGCAGGCAGCCGACCTGCCCACTCTGCGGCTAAAGGTGGCGCAGACAGGGATACCGATTCTTTGGACTCAACGTACAATAAGTCGTATCTTAGACTGCAAGATGGAGACCTGGTGGACAGCTCGAGAAAGAAAAGGTCGTCTGGGGAAGTGCAGAGTAAGGAGCAACGGGTTTACATGTGCCCCTATCCGAATTGCAAGCGTAATGAATGGCGCAGTGCATTTGTGGATCGAGAGCTCCGGAATATGCACCAGGCTACGTGCCTATTTAGACCAGTGGCCTCGGCCTCTGCAAACAATAGCATGTACTCTGGGGATACGCAGCCACAGGGTCTGAGCGGCAAAGGCCTTTTCCAAATCGGAGAGATGGTTGGTAATCCTGGCGGTGTGATTCAAGGGGCAGCAGGCTACGCACCTCTCCCACTTCCTGTTCCGATTCAAAACATGTCATCGATGCAGAATATGCAAAGTGGCAATGGTGATCAGCAACCGCTTCATGACTTGCTTGCGGGACTCTACGGGGCTAACGGAATGCATCCAGTAGAGGGTTCCATGGGAGTAGCGCGATCCAGTGGGCTCGACGGATCAGAGCTCTGCAATGGCCTTTTAGCAATTGATAATGGAATGGCAAATCAATCGCAGCGACAGATGGACACAGCAGACCTCGTGGCGGACGAGACCATATTTGGGCAGAGTTTCGGTGAGGGCTCAAATGTAACGGACGTTAGTATGGAAAATCATGGCAGTTTACCCAAGGATGGCAAGGTTTTTGAGCACTCGTTCGACCCTCATCAAGGCGTCGAGCCGCCGTTGGACTACAACTTTAGCTCCTCTTTTGATATAGGAATTGAGCCCCATGTGCCAATGGGGCCTTCCCCAATAGATCATTTACTTGGTGAGGACCCCATATGGTACTTCGGTGCATAGAAGTCTATCAACCGATATCACATGTTTGTGATCTTCGCTATGGAAGCTGGAGTGAGGGACTAGATTGAGATTTAGATAGAATTTAGCTGGTGCTGTCTGAATGCAGTACGACATAATGTATATCGTAGCAAGGCCTCTGAGTTGGAGCTCGGAGTTTTTCTCGCGCCTGGTGGAGATGCCTGTTTTGCGGGGATGAGGTATACAGGCTGTTGGGAAGGGTGGTGGGATAGTGGAAGGGAAGAGAGATGCAAGGGTGGTCTTGAAGGTTGGGGGATGCAATGGATGCCAGGATGGGTGAAGACCATTATCTTGAGATGTGCTGGTCAAGGGGGCTCAGAGGAACATGTGTTTCTGTATGATAGAGCAAGTGCTCTCATTCTTGTACTATATCACCATTGGTATCTACATTGGAGTGAAAGGGATCTCAGTCGTAGTGCTGGAAAACGACTTGTTCTCCGATGTGGCTGCTGCATCCTGCAACCTTTGGCAGCCTTACGTGAGATGTAACATAATCTCCTATTTAATGCAAACGTGGGTGCTTCTTCAATTTCATATACTCCAGGGATCCAAGTAGTACTAATTTTTCACCTGGAATACTTCTTTTTTCTCAATACGGCATGTGTGCGTTGTGTTTTGTTTTGTTATTTTTTAAAATTTTGACTGTTTTATCGTTTTTCTGTCTCTTTCCCTCAGGTGATTTTTTCGGGGTGTTTTGATTATGTTACTGGAGGGTTCCCTTTATATTTCATTTTAGTCTAAGGAAGGTGATGTATATGATTGCCATGATTTTTCCTCATGCGTTTGGATGTTGGCACCCACTGTTGTCTTTTGGTAAACTCAAAGGTCAGTGTCATGATTCGAATCCCCATGACAAAAATCCCAACTTTCTTTGATTTACAAATATGCCGAATAATGAAGTACGTACGGTATGCCCCGAGCACAAGGACTTAAGTACAAGGAAATTCTGCATGGTAATGTAGTTGTAATACATTTTTCCCCATGAACCTTCTCCACATACCTACAAAGCTTCAAAACTAACCAATGCAGTGTTTTTCCTTAAAGTACAGAGGCATAGTGAAAGCTCCCCAAGAACTATTTTCTAAGGTTCCCAGTGGGATTTTTCATTCAGGCGAATCACAGATTCTTCATGCGTTTCGTCCACCACTTGGACTTCATCCCCACCCAGTTCAGCCCTCGTCCAGCGCTGGACGACATTCCACCGACAATTGCGAGGTAGTGGGTGAATCGCCCTCAACTGCCACCGAGGGTAAAGTGCTGCAGGAACCACGGTAGCATCTGACCTATATATCCTTTTTAGTAAGCTACCCAACTAGCGTTTTTTAAGTAGCAGCGTTGCGGATCATCGTGATGACCGTAACGCCAGGCTGTTCCCCCATTATAAATAAACCATGCCAGCTTCGTAAAGTGCTGGCTCATCAGGTCTAGACAGTGCTAGCAGGGGGCAGCAGAAAGTGATGAAGTAGAAGAAGAAGAAACCCTACTTTCTCCAACTGTGAGTAGTCTGCGTCCATTCTGCTAACGAATTTCCCTTGTTGCTTCATGTAGTGCTTTAGGTGGTGAAGACCCGAATGCGATGCGCCGATCTGGATGCAGCAGGAAACATGGGGCCCTTTCCTTTCCTTTCCTTGCCTTTCCATAGCCTGAAGGTCAACGGAGATATTTAGGTATGTGATACTGGAGCAAGGGGTTTTTTTTTAGGGCTTGCTTTTATGCTTCTGTGATCTGTTTGCACACTGAATGGTTCCGATCTGGAGGTGGGATTGTCATGCGAGCATGTAGCCACTGATTTTAGGTGCTATTTTCCTCTCTTTTTTGTTCTTTTAATGCTTTTATTTTATTTATTTTAATGCTTTTTATTAAAATGGGTTCTTCGTATGGTGGAAGTGTGAGGATTCCCATCTTAGATTCGTTTTCTGTTGCTGGTTTGCCTCGACAAAAACTGCATCCCTGTTTGGGGTTTTTATTAATACTCGTGGAATCTCATTTATTGTGTTGGTGGAGTAGTGGGTTCTCATCTGTCATTTGTGATTGGTTATATATGTTTTGTGTGTTTGTTTTTATATACTCTTTTTTGTATCGTTATCCATAACCTCGAGGTATCAATTTAAAAGTATTGAGGGATATGTGAAACATATGACAAGTTGAGGTGGTTTTCTTTTTTCTTTTTCTTTGGAAGAGGTAAAAAACTTAAGTTTTAAAAAACACATACTTTGTAACTACAAAAAGTGATATGAGATAGTAAACAATCGACTTCTTTAAGTCACGTATTGTTTTTTAAATTTACAAGGGTAATGGATCATGTAGACTTTAATATTTACTCATCAATATGTATTAAATAACTTACAACTTATCCATTTATTTACTGTTGCGGATTAATTCATAAGTATAACATGAAGATCATAACAAAAAATAAGTTAAGAAATGTATATAAGTTTTAGCAGAATTATTATTTTAAAAGAAATAAAATTTGAAATTCTCATTTAGAATAAATTGGATTGGATTCAATTATATTTGATTTATTGATTTGTATACATATCCAAGTAGTGAGGGTTGTATTATTATATGCAAAAAAATAAAAAGAAGTAATCTTATTTAGATACAATATACATGTATAAAAAAACTTCAAACTAAGTACATTAGCATAACAAAATATTCAATTAAAAAAAAAAAAAAATTATATATATCTATATATATATATATACATATATATAAATAAATAATACTAAGAATAAGAAAGAAACATAATCATATTCAAATCACAAAGAAATCTTTTAAAAAGTATGTAGAAGGTATGAATTTTTAATAATATAAACAAATAAATAATCATTAATATTAATGATTATTAAAAATTTTAAAAACAAACAAATAAGTAAGAGATTTTTTTGGTTGAATTAAAAATTAAAAATACTTAAAAAAATAAATTTAACTCAATAAAGCTTAATATTTTTATAATTATTATTACAAAATTGATTGATTAATATATATTTCATGTTAATATAATTTAAACATATACATTAATTCTTTATATTGATTAAATTTTATTGATTAAATTTATATTAAAATTTTAAATTTATATTTAAATTTATATTTAAATTTTATTAAAAAGAAAATCATATTTATTAAATTTTTTTTAAAAAATATTTAAAAATATAGATTTTAAAAATATTTATATAAATAGAATATAATATTTTATAAATACTTTTTGATATTTAATAAGAATTTTTTATGTTTTTTTTTTTTTTAATTATTCATAAAAATATTATAAATATTTATATTACTTAATTTAATAGAATAAAAATTAGTGAATAGAAATAAATAAAAATAAATAATTTAGATAATATTTTTATTAAGATTTATATATAAAAAATCCTCTAGATTCAAATTAAAGTTACAAATGCATCATGTAGCTATAATAACTTCTTTAAGAAATTTCATATTTCTAAAAACTTATTATAAAAACATCATTCAACTTTAATACTTAACTTACAAGCCTTGTGGCTCCTAAAAATTTTTACATGGCTTTTTTTACTAACCAATATATATAGAAATAAGAAGAAATATCATCTTTAGTCTTATTAATACCTTCCTCGAACTTCAATTTTGATTCAAAACTCTTTATTTTTTTATATTTGATAATATGTTGTGTAAATAAAGATTGTCATATAAAATAGATCAAATATCATAAACCAACATCAAATATTTAATCAAATACTAATAAGAAATTTATAACAAATTCACCCTCAAGTGCCTCTCCTAACATATTAGGAGCCCTTTCAATTAGCTAGTACCAAAATGCATACAAAGTTGGAATAATTGCCATAGTTATGTTGTTGCTACAATTATAAGCACCTAAGTTGATATAGTAGCAACTAGAAAAATCAAACAAGCAAGCTAGAGAAGCAACTAAAAGACAATAGGAGAGATGTAATGTGAGCCTTATTTTTAATTGCCTTTGGCAACTTCTTGGTGCCAAATCCCTTGGTCAATCTCTACTATTGCTTGAATCTTGAAACCATAAGTAGTCCTTGCCAACTAAATGGCAACTTTACAACCAACATGTGACAAATCCATAAGAAGGCTTTAGCTTGTTTCAATAGATGAAATGTAATTAAAAGGCCTTCTATAACAAGGGCAAGTCCAATCTTTAGAAAATAGAGAAAAAAGAAGTAGTGTCAAATATGCCATATGCCATTTGTATTGACAACGGTCATATAATAATATGGTAGCATTTCTTTTCTTCTCATAATAAATAAAGCATGGAATAACAATAAGTAATTCAAAAAAGTTCAAAGACCAATGGTAGTCCAAATGTATAATGGATAAGGATTGGAACTGCGATAATAAGGTGTTAAAGTTTGACCTAATTTAATCACACACCTCATATTGAGAAAAATACGTGGCAACCTATTGATACATGCCGATCCACTAGTATTGATTATACAACATGGAATGTGTTCATTACATTCTAAAATATCTAAGCTCATCGTATACTTGTCTTATCAATAAGGCCTTCTAATCTAGCCTAAGAACTATGCTCCTAGCTCCACTTGGCCACATCCAAAATATGAAGGTATTTTTTCAACAAAACTTTGCTACTTGGTGTCCAATACAATCTTGCTCAATAGTTGAAAGAATTTATAAAAATTCCCTTTGTTGAAGCTTGTGTAAGACCAAAAGATCCTCTAATAAGTTATTTATAATTTGAATCTTATCAAATTCGTCATTTATTCCTTAATTAGGTAATTCAAATGTAGAGCTTGATATCAATGTGACATATATTGCCGCATATGAAATAGAAATTGCCTTTTTTTATAATCCCCTTGCCATCTAATTCTAATTAGATCTTCCTCTAATAGGCTTAGATTATAAGAAATTCCATCTACAACCAAATTAGTGATACCTGTTCAATGTACAATCTCAAAGTCATATTCTTATAGTAATAACGTTCAACAAATAAGCTTGTAAATAAGCTTGTCTGACTTTATGAGGTACTCTAAAGGTTGATGGTCAGTTACTAGTATAGAACATTGTTTATATAAATAAGGTCGAAAGAGTATAATGGCCAAAATTATTGTCAAAGCTTCTTCTTTGTAAGATGAATAATTAGACTTTGAGTTGTTATTACTCCTAGAAGCAAACATAATAATATACTTCCATCCTTCATCATTTTTCTATGTCAAGATTGCTTCTAGTCTTATTGCACTCTACTCTATGTGCAGCTAAAAGAATCTAATAGCATCAAAATATTAAAGTACATAAGCTGAACTCAACTTCTATTTCAATATATCAAATGTCTGCTACTAATCTTGATCCATGTCCATGATTAATCCTTTTTCATAAGAATAGTCAACAACTTAATAATCAAGATGAAGTTATTAATAAATGAAGGATAATAATTTATCAAGCTAAGAAAAGCTCAAAGCTATGGCACATTGATTAGTGCTGGAATCCTTTGTAACACATTTATCTTTGTTTTCTATATGCCAAGGCTTCTTAGAAGAATTATATATTTTAAATATAGTAGCCAATTATGGAAGAATTTATATTTATTATGATGTAAGCACAATTTCTATTATTGTAACCATTTAAATACTACTTAAAAATATCTTATATATTTCCATAAATTACTATTAAAGATGATAACATCATCAATATAACATTTGATAAGTAGTAAGATGATCAAAATATGATCCATCACCCTTTAAAACTTTGTTAGTACATTTTTGAGACCAAATGGAAGATACTTTTAATAATAGAATTAATCCTTGTTATTATGATTAACTCTCCAAAATGTTGTCTTTATCAAATCATCCACTAATAACAGCAATTGATGATAATTGGATCACAAATCTAAAATATTGAATATTTAAAAAAATTCTACTATATCAAATAACTTTTCTAGCAACAACATTGGATACCAATATTACTTGGTTTTACTATCAAGGGCATAAAATATAAACAATCAAAGTATCAAAATATTCATGTATCACTTAATAAGAGTAAAGAATCATTCAAAGATAATATAATATTAAACTAAAATGGCTATTGCCAAAGACAAGAAGAATTGAGATTCTTGAAGCAAGATTAGAAATAAGAAAGACATTGGCAAGAATGAAAAGGCTTCAATCTTGTCTCTATATATATTATCTACCTAAGAGCTATGTGACAATATTCTATAAGACCTCCAACACGTGTCTAATTTACAAAACATGTATCAAACTTATAAGACAAGTTTCTTGTATGTATGCCATGTAATTAGCTTATTCTACAAGCTACCAATATGTGCAACATGTGGTTAACTTGTTGGCAAAATTTCTAACCTACCAATCACCTATAGACATGAATAAAAATGAAATCGCGTCTATGAAGCTTCAAGGAAGTTTTTCTGTAAGATATTATCAAATTAATCTACTTTTGTTTATTTCTACCTATCCATATTATCTAAATAACTATTAGAATAAATCTTTTATCCATAACATTATCCCTCTTTTTAGGGACAAGTTCCACAAGGAGCAGTAATTATCTGTTGAAAAAGTCCAAGATATGCCAAATTGTATTTGCCATGTATTCTGATCTTTGTTCTTTTCAAAGATAGTTGATAGGTTATCTTAGCCATTGATAGTATCTTATACTAAGGCATGAGGACCATCCTAATATTTGATCATTGTTAAGGCCTTCATAACTTCTCTCAAAGAAAATATTTGGAATACTATCAAAAATAATTCTTAGCTCTAAAAGTATCACCAAACACCAAGAATATCTTTTAAGGTCGTAATACCAAGTGTATTGTATCTTACCATCAATCCAAAAAAGAACATGTCATTTTTAAGGATCTTCATTTCTATTCTATCGTCTTAAATATTGTGACAATCATAATGTCTCATCTAATAAATCAATAAACAATAACTCTTGAATTGAAATTGTTAGTTGTTGATTTTTCATCTCTTTAGTGTTAAAAATTCAAAAAAATAACAAAAAATGATATAAAATATCTCTATTGAACGTGCTTTGTTTTATAATAAAGATTTTTTAATCTTAATTTTGATGGATGTTGTTAAAAAAATACATTAACTTTGATTGATGCATTTCTTAGATTTTTAGATGGCTTTGATGTATATTTACTAATATCATATCTGTATCAAAGTATAAGATATTCCAACCTATTTTGACACCACCTCAAATCTAAAACCTCTTCCATTTCAAATTTTTCATTATTGTCTATTTCTATAGGAGGTTATAGCATTTTTTACCTTTCTTATATATTTGCTGTCTTATTTGACTCAAACAGAGACGCATGAAATATAGGATGGATTTTAATAGATTTTGGTAGATGTAATTGATAAGCAATTGGATTGACTTGTTTACAAATTTAAAATAGTTAAAGCCTATAATAATCCAATTTGTCATAAAGACAAATAGTCTTGATATAATGACAAAGTAGCCATATTTTGTCACCAACATGGAATTGAGGTTGTTTCTTACAATAAACATTTGTATTGGTCTTTTGTCAGTCTTGAGTGTGAAGATAAAATTCACTCCTCAATCCCAATTATAAGGTGGCCTCAATTAAGAGTTGCTTATAAATTATGGTGTGAAGTATAAGGAGCAATAAACAACAATGAAGGAGAAGAACAACACAAAACAAGTAAAATATGTGCAATTAAGTAATTACACCCTACAAAACTAGTTATAGTCTGTTTACTAGATTTTTATTTAGTAAAAAATAAAAATAAAAAATAAAAAATATATTTTCAAGTAGATAATTTTTTTATCTTTCCAATGATATAAAAAAAATATAAATCTAAGTTACTATGAGTAAGTTATGATAATTCAAAATTAGAAGGTAAATAATAAAAAAAGTTAAGTAGAAAATTTTACCTCAAGGATAACTTGTTACAAGATCATGGATTTGAACCTCACCAAGGCTCACAAGTAGTATATATGGGTGTTCTATAGGGGCCACGAGGCCTTAATCTTATCCTCCTACCTACATCCAAGGTGCTACAACCCATATGGGACTTGTGCACCTCCCTTCCTATAAGGGCTATACTAGATGCTGGTCCTCCTATTTTATACTAGTAGAACTAATAATTTTGTATTTTTGACTTCACCATGGTGTTCAAAAATACCCTATTAGCATAAGAACCTTGAATGGCCTTCAAATCTTGCTTCATTTCTTTATAATGGCTCCCAAGGTGATAAAACTCATTTTTACCAAAGTCTTCAAAGTTGCTCTAAAAATTCTTAATAAATTCTAAATAAATTCTAAATAAATTCTAAATAAATTCTAAAAATCTCTATAATATTTCTAAGATGATAATATCAATTTAAGACTATTTTATTCTACCTTGGAAATTTTTTATAATAATAAAATCAATAAAAATCAACTCAAAATCCTATTTTCTACAAAAATAATTAAAAAGACATGAGATTTTTTTTTTCATGCTTCTTCTACCTACTAAGTAATATCTATAGGTTTTTAATGAATAAAACATGTAGTTAGAAGGCCAATATAGACATTGGTCTCAATAATTAACTCTTAATATTTAATAATAAATAAAAATATTAAACCAATTAAAATAATTACCTCTAAGACTTACTAAGACTCCATTTTTGTAACTTTTCTTCTAATAAGACTTTTAAATTTATAATTACTTCTAAATTCTAATAAACATTCAAATAGTCAAAAAGACTTTCTAACCATAATATTTATATAATTAAATGACTTGAGACTATATTTTTAATCAATCCACCAATTAAGATCCATTGATAGGACTCACATATGGCAACTATCTGGAACTATTGATAAGAATAGAAAGAATCCAACTCTTGCTTTTGGCACGGTTTATAAAGAAAATGATAGAAAAATTATAACGTGGATATTATATTCTATTAAAAGAAGTAGGATTAAGGAGAAATAAAAAAGAAATAAAAAGATAAAAAAAGAAAAAAAAGAAAAAATACTAAGACTTTGACTTAGAATAGAAAGGCATTTGGTTGTTATCAACTTGACATGATTTTATATTTAGTAATGTCTTACTTAGTTACTGATTCAATACCTATATTCTATTAAGATGGACTTAAAATCACTATTTAAATGACAAGGTACATTGATGTTTTAATCAGTATTCACACCTTGTATTCTTTACAATGACTTCCATTAGTTTGTGTAGGAAAGTCTTTCCCATCTAACGTTTTAAGTTTGACTGAGTTATTATCAAAAGCATCTTTGATAATATATGGTCTTATCC
The DNA here is from genome assembly GCA_036785485.1 of Physcomitrellopsis africana. Taxonomy (NCBI): domain Eukaryota; kingdom Viridiplantae; phylum Streptophyta; class Bryopsida; order Funariales; family Funariaceae; genus Physcomitrellopsis; species Physcomitrellopsis africana. The sequence goes on from JAWRVF010000829.1 coordinate 105,464, forward strand.
AAAGTGTATTAAACTTAGCTGAAAAATCTAGTTTCCCAGCATCTTAAATCATCACCCATATTCATGGAATAAATAGATGTCTTTTTTTTTTTTTCTTTTTTTTTTTATCAAAGATCTCCTTGCTTCTTCTTTAAGAAGTCTTTATGTGTTGGGCTGTAAATCTTTGCTTCTCATTTAGTCTTTCTAAATATTCTAATTATTCTTTCTAAGATTCAAAAGTATCTAATCTTTCATCAATGGTGATGCATAAAGATGGAACTTCAAATTCTATAGGCAAAATAGCTTCTATTCCATACACCAAGGAAAAAGGTGTAGTCTGTTGTCGTATTGTAATTGCTTATAGTATGTAAAATCCACTCAAAATACATAATATGTTTATAGATTTAGATATGTGTTAGAATGGTTAATAAAGTAAATTAAAGGAAGTTAGTATAAAAAACTTTATTTTAGATTTTTACTTAGTTTGGTTATGAGGTTTAAATTTTACAGAAACTAAATATTTAGTATGAAGTCTTGAAAGAAGGTGGGAGCCTAAGGATGAAAATTTAAGCTAATAGGAGGCTAATTGAGAGGGATGAAATCAAGGCATGGTCGGATGAAGGCAAGGAATGGGGAACTTCATTCCTATTGGTTGAATACCATATCCAATGGGCTTTAAGGAGGCTGCCTGCGAACTTAATAAGGATTTCGGTGACTTCAAGGAGGGCATTCAAAAATCAGAAACTAAGATTAGAAAGTTTGTTTTTTGGACTACAATTTTGGTATAAAAATTGAAAGATTTGGAGTTTTTATGAGGGAGAAGTAGGCGCTTGAAGTTAAGGTGTGCAATTTGTACCTACTGTCACTCTTTTGAAGATCAGAGGAGTTATATGAGAGCTTTTGGAGATCGGAAGGTGCGGCTAGAGAGGTGATTTCAAGCTCTACACTTGATGTGGAAGAATTTTTACAATAGAAGTTGTAAAAAAGGAGATATTGGGAGTCAAAGACAGCAGATCGAATTCCAAGGCAGTAAGTAGGCCGTTTTGTTGATAGTGATAGGGTTTGCCATATCTTAATTTTTTGGATGAATTTTTGTCTCAAAATTTCCAAGAAGGTGTATTATTATGCTAAAAATCTATACATCAAAGTTTCATAGCATTTAAACTTTTAGATTGTGAAAATAAAAAGTATAGTCGCAAAAGAAGATAATAAGCAAGAGTTTGAAGCTACTAGGATTTTGGCAATGTCACAAGATCAATAATAATGTCGATGGATTTGTGGTAGTAGTTGTAAAAATACATCAGTACTTCATATAAATTTGGAGTGGATTTAGACGGTTGAATTAAAAATTATGAATTATTAAAACTTGGAAAAAACTCCCTTCTTACGAGGAAATGAGGGTTTAGAATATTTTGTTATGTTTTGAGTGGTTTGATGAAATAAGACTTGTGTATTGGGTGTAATAGCTCTATGAAAGAGACTTTATATAAATTTGGAGGTTTTATTATACTTGGATCTTGGTTGAGTAATTAGTGGCAATCAAAAGCCTTCTGCTTTCTTGAGACAAATTCTCTCTACCGATCTGGTATAAAACTTTGTAAGCAATTTGATAAGCCCAAAGAGCTGAAGTAAGCTTAAGATCCCAATCGCGTTTAGAATCCATCACAGTTTTCTTCAATATGCAAACTAGGATTTGATTGATTCTTTTTGTAAGACCATTTGTTTGAGGATGATAAGGAGTTGTCTTCCTATGGTTGATGGTAAATAATGTGGTCATTTCTTTAATAGTCTCATTTAAAAAATGAAAACCATTATTATCACTACGCAGAATTTTGAATAACCAAAGCCGACTATAATATTTTTAAATGCAAATATGACCAATTTATTTAATGTCAGGCCTTGAAAATGACTTTAGCCATATATTTGATCGAATATTTGTATTTATAATAATATATTATATTTGGCTAAATGCCAGGATCTGATATAAATAGTCCAATATAGTCTATATTTCACTTTTCAAAAGAGCAAGTAAAGTGAAGGATTTAAAACCAATATTTAAGGATCTTTTGAATTGATAATCAATCGAAAGTATCCTTGGCAGGTGTGACTTCTAATATAAGTAGTACTGTCCTTGAGTAAGACAACATCTAAGGTACTGTCAATCCATGAAGATATAATTTTCTTAGCTATAAAAACAAAATGAGTGTTATTTCTCCCTAATCTTAGTTATTCGTTTTTAATAAGGTGATAGATAATTGTTGAATCTTTAGAAATTTGATTATTCGTATTACCAAGTAGAATCTTATCATAACATGGAATAAATGGGCATCAGGAAGTTCATCATCTATATCATGGATTCTTATAGGTGTAGATAATCGTGAAAGATGATCAGCTTGTTTGTGTTGTTTTCCTAGTTTGTATTGCATTGTATAATCAAATACTGCTAAAAGTAACATCCATCTTACTAATCTACTACTTAAGTCTGATTTATTTACAATGTATTTAAGAGCCATGTGGTCTACAAAGAAGATGATCTTCTCTATCAAAACGTAGTGCCAAAACTTTTTGACACTAAAAACCATAGCTAAGCATTCTCGTTTTGTGGTTGTATAATTCTATTCAGCTTAATGTTTACTTCTTAGCAAAAGCTGATAGATGGATACTTTTATCATCGGTTGATATAAGGCGCTATCTATTTGCAATTTTAGAACATTCTGATATCGTGAAAGATTGATCCCTATGTGCCAAAAGTAGACAAGGATAAGATAGAAATTTGGCTTTAATTGCATTAAAATCAATTTGGCATTCGAATGTCCATTCAAATTTGGTGGATTTTTTCAATAAATTTATCAATAGTAAGGCATGAATAGAATATGATTCAATCAAGTCACGATACCAATCTATGTGCCCCAAAATCTTTTGAATATCCTTCACACCTTTTGGAGCTGATAGATTTGCAATAATTCATACTTTTTACGGATCAGGTTCTTTTCTTTTTTTTGAAATGACATAATCTAATAAAATTCTTTTTTTAATTGCTAAATAAACTTTCTCTGGATTAAGAGAAATTCCTACTTTTCTACAACATTGGAAGCACAATTGAAGGCTTTCAAGGTGATCACCTTTTGATGATTGACAACTAAAATCATCAATACATACTGACATGGTTTTTTGAAGAAGGTCTGAAAATGCATAGGTCATGACTCGTTGAAAAGTTGAAAGAGCATTGCATAATCTAAAAGGCATCACTACGTTGACGCGTGGCGTGAACTTCTATGTAGGAATACACCGGATACCTAGCTGTAGAGAATTTTACTTAATATTTATTGGCTAAACTCTAATGAGTTATTTGTCCTTAATAAGAAGGACAAATATACAAGATAATATAAGAAAAAGGTTTTGTATGATTAAAATCTCTTATTTTTAAGTAGGTTTGTACATAATTTTTTTCTATGATATGTAGAAAATCCTTAAAAACCTTTTAAAGACTCATCTATATATCAAAATCATATCATGGCTCTATACATCCACCTTTTACACCTCTATAAAGTCTTGGCTCCCAAAACACCTTTAGTATGCACAAAAGTCCAAATTTGCAACAAAAACCCTTAAAAATATATTTTCCCGCAAAGGATGTTTTTCTTTGCAAACTTTAGAAAATCATATCTTCTGATCCAGCCGTTCAGTCTTCTTCAAACTTTCAGGAAAGGTAGAATTCACCTTTAAGCTTTACCAGAAAAAAATTCAACCGCAAATATACTTCCGATCGTTCGATATCTCAAAACCCCTAGCAGGTGCTTAAAACCCTAGCTCAGAGACACCCGAGCACTATTTTCTCTATATCTCACAAACCCAAAACCCTAATGCCACAAAAATTTTGTACATAGTCTTGTGACATAAACATATATACTCCTGAAAATTTTGAGCCAAAAATCTATCAAATTGACTAAGATATAGCTCAAAATGTAACCGCTAGTTAAGCAGAGTCACTTACTGCCTTTAGCTTATAAGCACTGACTTCAACTCGCAATATCTCCTTGATCCTAGCTTGGATTTTATCGAGATATACGTGAAAAGTGTAGCCAAGAAAGTGCGCTTTCCAACCTCAGTCGCCGATCTTTGATTGCTCTCTGTATGCGCGAGATATATCCAAAAGAGTGACAGTATGTCCAAAATCGACACCCTAACTTTGAGCGCCTATAACTCCTTCATTAAAAGTCCAAATCATGCAAGATTTGCACCTAAACCATACCCAAAAACCTAAACCTGATGACCCTAGCCTCTGATGTTCGACTCCTCCCGAAAAACAAACCCTAACTCCTAATAAACCCTCGGGCAGCCTCCTTGAAGCCCATTGGGCATGATTTTTGGCCAATTAGAATAGAGATTTTTATCATCTACCTCTATTCATCCACATGGATGGCCAAACTACCCTTTTTACACTAAAAACCCTTTTCTAATCCTTCTTCTTATAAGATTTACATACTTGGTGCTTTAAGCACCAAATAAAAGAAGTAAATAAGATCTTAAGGATCACCAATGTCTAACAAAGGTGACTTAAGATATACACAAGTTATTATCCATATAAAATTAACTTCAAAAGTCACTACTAAAAAGAAAATAAGGTTGTATAAACCTTAATAATAATCCTTTTAATAGATCCTTTCTAAACTAGCAACCTAATCACATCCTATAATCAATAAAATCCATTGATATGACTTTCATTTAGCTAAGTAGTAAATTGTACATTAAATATACATGTACAATTTTTTCACATAGTAGCCGAACCACAACACGACAACGTATACAAAGGTTCCCTACGGTAATATAAATGCAGTCTTGTGCCAATCTTCAGAAGCTATTGATACTTGATTATAACCAGAGTAGCCATCTATAAAACTGTGTAAGTCATGCCCTGCTACATCATCTACTATAGAAGTAGTAAAAGATAATAGAAAATGATCTTTTTGAGTGTATTTATTCAAATCTTTAGGCACTAGTGGATAAATAGGTACTTCATGTCCAACCTCAATGCCTTGGGATGTATTTCTAAATTGCAAGGGAAGAGGCATGATGGTTTCTTCTTTTATAATAATATCAAGGTCTTTAATTTGGATTCCATTAATTTCTAAGCTAAAGGCTTCATTTATACAAATATTATCAACCAAAGTTATAAGATCCGGGCAATTATCTTTAAGCTCCAATCAATCAATTACATCTATAAATCAGATGTGGATGTTTTCTTCTTCGTAAGGATTTTTTTCTAATCATTTGGTAAAATCACCTTCATCTTTATATGCATATAATCCAGCACCAGTATATTTTATTGGTGCTATAGTTGATGTTGAATTGGATTGGATAAAACTACTTTGCTTGGCTTCTTTAGATATTGGTGTTTTTTCTAATGGAACCAGGATTTGGAGTCTAAAGTGACTAGATACTATGGTTGTTGTAGAATTATTTAAAAGTCCAAAAATAAAATAAGACTTAGAAGCCCCTCAATTTGTTACTCCTTTAGATTGCCTCAACCATCCTCTTTCTAACAAGAGAAGGTAATTATCTGCTTCTTCATATAAATGTATCACATAAAATGATACTACATAATCTACACCTCCTGCTCGCATACGAAGGTCATGGATTTGACCTAGAGGTTGAGAAGGTCTTTGATTAGCTAATTTGACCTTTATAATTGCCTTATGAGTGATTTTTAATCCCAATTTGTTCATAGTGGATTCAGGCATGATATTGATGCTACTTCTATCATCTACTATGACCTTAGAAATGATTTTATCTATAATTTCTACATCTATCTCAAGAGGTCCATCTTCTCTATTGTCATTCTCTTCTTCTAAGGTGATATTCTATTCTAGATCATCAACTTCAATTTGAGCTATTCTTTTTATGTTCTTAATTTTTCTTCGTAATATTATTCCTTCTTTGAGGTCTTTTTTGATATTTGGTGCTACTTGAATCAATTGTCCAAAAGAAATGTTGGCTCTAGCTCTACAAAGATCTTGCCATATGTCGTAAGATTCTGCAGGATTGAAGATTTTATTAATTGTTGGTTGTTTCAAAAAGGTATTAGAAGTCCAAGGTCCTTCCTTGCCTACAAATTGGTATTCTTCTTCATCAGGTTCAACTACAGAAGAAGGTTGGTTGTCTTGTAATCTTTTAGCTATTTCTTGAGTAATTTTTGATAATTCTATAAATTTGGGTGATTCTTTTGAAGTATCTATAAATACCTCATCTTCTTCAAGTTGTGCTAAATCTATTGGTTTTTTGGCATTCATACTTCTGGTTACAAGCAAAGTAGATAAATATGCATTATCCTTGAAGATCTCCTTGTTGTCTTGTTGTACCAAGTGCGATTGAAGAGATGATAAATTTGATGTAAAAGGTACATCAAGTTGAGCTGTTGAATATCTAACATCTTAAGAAGTTTGTGGTTGTTGGTTTTGATTTTGATTTTGGATATATGCTACAGATCCTTGCAATGTCCCATGATTGGTTTGAATTATTGGTGAAGGGTGATGATTTTGACCATTGCTTGAAGGGTCATAATACATATTTGATGGACTTTGTGTAACAATAGGATCTGCAAATCTAACTCCTCGCATATTTCCTCCAACTTGGTTATCATAGTCCTTTGAGAAAGAAGTTAAGGAAATGACTTGGTTGAATCTTCCACAATAATCCGTAGGATGAAAACCTCCACAATTAGAGCATACAACTCCATTTTCAATCCAACATTGACCTACTCAATGTGGCTTTCTATAAGTAGGACAAGGTGTCATATTATTTCTTTGAATTGAAGGAAAATTAGAACCTATTTGTTTCAATTGATGAGGAGGCTTATACAATTGGAATTGGTTTTTTTTCTAAGTTGTTATTATAGAAATTGTGGACAAAATTGTGCCATGTAATTCACTTGTCTACAATTTGTATACCATAATTCAAAGGTATGAATTCTTGATTCATGATATCTAGGCTCTATAGTTGGAGTTTAATTTTTGACAAGGCAAAATATTTGTTCACTAATAGCTTTCATAGTATTCATCATCTCATTTTTGAATATCTCATTGGCTTGTCGTACTTCACTTTTAAATTCTTCCAATCTATTATTATGAAAGATTTTAGATTGAGCTTGATCATGTGGAGGTTGTATAGCTAAAGCTGTCAAATTGCTAATTGGCAAGGAAAATGTAGAAGGTTGTGAGTAGCTTAAAGCTACAGGTTGATGGAATTCTATAGGTCAATGTTGCAAAGGTATAAAGGCAGATATTGGTTCTTCTGTCTTTCTAAGCATACAATCATTTTCCTTATCAATAACCTCCACTTCTAAAGTAGCTTGAATGGTTCCTTCTAAATCTTTAAATCTCTTATTTAAAATATCCCAAATTGTAGAAGGTATGGAAAAACCTTGGATAAAGTAGTGCCTTATGGTATCCTCGTTTAGCAAATTGCCAACATATCAAGTATATACTATCTGGAATCACCTCACATATGAGGTAATGTCTTTTGAAGGACCTTGTCTAATATTTGTCAAGGCTGACAGAGATTGTTGTTGACCAATCATAGGCCTATATTGACTAAGGAATGTTGCTAGGAGTTATTTCCATTTGATGAATGCCCCTTTTACATGAGATCTATACCAAGCATATGCAAAATCTATCAAGGTTGTTAGAAACCATATTAAATACTAACCGTGATTGGTTACTAAATTGGTAATAAGTACCTCTACGAACCTTTCTACGTGGGTTGGTGGATCTTCATTGATAGATCCACTAAATCTTGGAAGGTTAGGTGGAATTGATGTCCCTTGTAATCTGGAAGGTACCACAATTGGTAATCCCCTTGGTAACATTATTGGATCGATTTGGATATTGATTTGGAAGTTATGGTTTTTTTCATTGGTTACACTAACCCTTGGAGTTGGAATTGATAAAGGCTCTACTTGAGGCTATGAAGGCTGTCTTCTTCTGTGCTCCATCCCAATAGAAGCTTCTGATATCTTATCACAAATTTTTTCTAATACGTGGATTTCTATAATTATAGGCTTAATATGTAATTCGGATTATAAAACACGTCCAGATCGCAAAACAAGGCCAGTAAGAGGATGAACTATCTTAAATTTAATTCTAGGTGGCATACAACTAAATATATGGTTTCTATGTAATTCCTTTATGAAAAAAGATCTAGTAGGTGGTTTAAAACAAAACAAGTAGATTTTAAATTATTTTTATTTTTATTTTTTGAATTAACATAAAATCCTTTCTTTTCTTACTTATTTGTAAGTCACATGGTTTAATTATATACCAAGATGAAATCTTGTGGCGATCTTAAATTAGTGATATCATCCAATAATTAAACTTTTTTTACAAGTAATGCACGAGATTCAACTAAATACTAAGTTGAGATCTTATGCCGATCTTAATATGGCGGAATCACCAGTTAGTTGGACTTAATTCATAATTTAGAGATTGGAAAACAAGGCCAAGGATAGTACAAGTAATTTAAAAATTTTAAAACATGGATACCACAAAAATCAGATGGATTGGATAAAAGGCAGCCTGTAGAACAACCTGTAATAATTAACTATGCTTCATGGAGATCATCACTTTTCACAAGTACAGATTCAACACCTAAAAGAAGTCATGCCGGCCATCAATCCGACTTCACTTCCTTACAAAACATCTAAAAATTAAAACGCCTATCACAAATACAACCAGGTTCTCTTAACAAAAGAGGTAGAGTTGATAATTTTTTGGTGCGTATAATTAAATATTTTAATACTCAATTACACTACAAGGTGATAGAATGGTTTTAGATGTTACTTGTAGGACAACAAGACCCATCGTATTCCTTCTTAAATATATCTAAAATTTCAAATTAAAGAAAGAGCTAAGATTTGGAATCCACCAAATTTCTCCTAGCCGTGCTCCTTCCTTGTTTATGTCTAAAATTTCAAATAAATTGAAAAGTTAAAGTTTGAAATCCATCAAGTTTCTCCTAGCCGTGCTCCTTCTTTATTTTTATCTAAAATTTTAAATAATTGAAAAGCTAAGGTTTGAAACTTATCAAGATCAGTCTTAAATTTGAAGTTGTACTTGAATTCCACTCTTTATGCTTCCAAAGTGACAACCAATCTAAAGAGAACCACCAAATAATACTATATTAATATTAAACTAATCAAATAGTATTTCAAATTAAAAATAAAACTATTACATAAAAATAAATTAATATATAAATAAAAATATATTAAATTTATATCAATATAAAAAATTTATTATATATATAAATAAAATAAAAGAAAAGAAAAGAAATATTAATATATACAAGTAATAGTAATTATTAAATAAAAAAGATAAAAAAATAAAAATAAAAATAAAAGATAATATAATAAATATAATAAAAGTAAAAATAGAAAAGAACAAATAAAATAAAATAAGGTAAAATAAAATAAAAGTTAAAATAAAAGTTATAATAAAAGTTAATATGATATTAAAATATTAATAAAATAATTATAAAATAGTTATTTTAATTTAATGATATTATTTATTTTATTTTATTATTATTATTATGTATATATTTTTATATTGTTATTATTATTATTATTATTATTAGTTTTATTTTCTTATTATTATTTTTATTTTCTTATTTATTTTATTTTTATATTTAATTTTATTATAGTTTAATATATTTAAGATAAGATTTAAAATACAACAATCAAAAGTATGACATAAAATCAATAATGTAAATGATTGAAGAGATAGAAATCACTAATCTCAATTGTATTTCACTTAAAGTAGAAACCTCTCTCCACTCCAAAAATCGCCAAAAATTCACTTCTTGTTTAATAGCATTGAAATTTGCACCACTACAATTTGAACTTCAAAGTGCTTGTACAAAAAAAATTCCACTGTTAAATAGTCACCACACACTAAGAAATGCCTTTCCAAACATGAGATACATGAAACACCCAAGGCAGTGAACCACTTCCTAGTCTAAAATTCACAACAAATTCAAATCAAGTCCAAATTGAACGTGCAATAGCTTATTAAAAAGCCAACATCAAGATACACCAACACAGACATTTTTAATTTAAAATATACAATACAAAAAAATTGATTGATGAAAATCCGAGAGCAAATCAACATTCTCTCAATAATGAATTTTTTTTGAATACCTTATGAAGTGAGAACTTGAAAAACTTTGTATATACCAATAAAGAAGAAATGTAGAAATCTTACCAATGATAAAGCTAACTTGAAACTTCTCACTCAAAAAGACCAAGCAAAATATAAATTACAACATACTAACTCATCATTCACACACACAATTAGAAGCACCACCTCCTAGCAAATGCACCATTTATGTGAGGATAAAATTCACTCCTCAATTCCAGTTATAAGGTGGCCTCAATTAAGAGTTGCTTATAAATTATGGTGTGAAGTATAAGGAGCAATAAACAACAATGAAGGAGAAGAACAACACAAAACAAGTAAAATATGTGCAATTAAGTAATTACACCCTACAAAACTAGTTATAGTCTGTTTACTAGATTTTTATCTAGTAAAAAATAAAAATAAAAAATAAAAAATATATTTTCAAGTAGATAATTTTTTTATCTTTCCAATGATATAAAAAAAAATATAAATCTAAGTTACTATGAGTAAGTTATGATAATTCAAAATTAGAAGGTAAATAATGAAAAAAATTAAGTAGAAAATTTTACCTCAAGGATAATTTGTTACAAGATTATGGATTCAAACCTCACCAAGGCTCACAAGTAGTGTATATGGGTGTCCTAGAGGGGCCACGAGGCCTTAGTCTTATCCTCCTACCTACATCCAAGGTGCTACAACCCATATGGGACTTGTGCACCTCCCTTCCTACAAGGACTATACTAGCTGCTGGTCCTCCTATTTTATACTAGTAGAACTAATAATTTTACATTTTTGACTTCACCATGGTGTTCAAAAATACCCTATTAGCCTAGGAACCTTGTATGGCCTTCAAATCTTGCTCCATTTCTTCATAATGGCTCCCAAGGTGATAAAACTCATTTTTACCAAAGTCTTTAAAATTGCTCTAAAAATTCTTAATAAATTCTAAATAAATTCTAATTAAATTTTAAATAAATTCTAAAAATCTCTATAAAATTTTTAAGATGATAATATCAATTTAAGACTATTTTATTCTATCTTGGAAATTTTTTATAATAATAAAATCAATAAAAATCAACTCAAAATCCTATTTTCTACAAAAATAATTAAAAAGACATGAGATTTTTTTTTTCATGCTTCTTCTACCTACTAAGTAATATCTATAGGTTTTTAATGAATAAAACATGTAGTTAGAAGGCCAATATAGACATTGGTCTCAATAATTAACTCTTAATATTTAATAATAAATAAAAATATTAAACCAATTAAAATAATTACCTCTAAGACTTACTAAGACTCCATTTTTGTAACTTTTCTTCTAATAAGACTTTTAAATTTATAATTACTTCTAAATTCTAATAAACATTTAAATAGTCAAAAAGACTTTCTAACCATCATATTTGTATAATTAAATGACTTGAGACTATATTTTTAATCAATCCACCAATTAAGATCCATTGGTGGGACGCACATTGAGCTTTTTTTAATTATATTTTTATTGTTGCATATAGCTCTGACAATCAATTTATCAAATCTTTTGCCATAGGATTATTAGCTTTTGAAAAGTCAAAAGTATCAAGTCATGGATGGTAATTGTAATTGATAAAAAAATATATTTATTGAGTAGAAGAATATATCAAATTATTATAAATAAACTTTGCTAATGGCAAAAGAATTGTTTAATCATCTTGATAATATTTAATGGTATTCCTGAAATATTGCTCCAAACTTGATTTATCTATTTTATTTGTCTATCAATTTGATGGTAGAAGGTTGAAGATAATTTTATATCTACTTTTAATATCTTAAAAAGAATTCTCTAAAATTTTGATATAAATTATATCCTTCTATTTGATATAATATCCCTTCACAATTGATGATAGCAATAGATGTTGTTAAGGAAGAATTTAGTTATTTCTTTATCTATGATAGATTTTGTATATGATACAAAATATGCCATCTTGGTGACATAATCTACAATTACAAATATAAACTTATATAAATTTGAAATTGATAGATTTGTAATAAAATCTATAGAAATAAAAGATTATAACTATTTCGATATAGATAATGGTTAGAAAAGTCCGTAAGGTTGATGACAAGGAATTTTTAATCTTAAACAAACATCACATGACTATACAAACTTTTTAACTATCTTTCATATTTGTGGCCATTAAAAATCTCTTAATATTAGTTCTAAAGTCTTGTTGTATCCAAAATATGATATTATAAGAAAGTTGTGACAAGTTTCAAGAGCATGTAATTGTACTTCACCTTCTAGAATATACAAGCATTCTTCAAAATAAAATAGATTGTTCTTGAATTCAAACTTGGAAGTATCATAAGACTTAGATGAATTATTCTTAATATTATAAATAAAAGGATCTAAAGACATTTTTGATTGAACTTGAAAAAAATTGAATCAACAATAAATGTTGATTTCATTTCTTAAAGATAAAATAATTCTAGTTTTAACAAAATTGTCCTTTATTGATCAAAAATTACATTTCTTTTTTTTGGTATAAGATAAGAATGTTTAGAAAGGATATTGAACAAACTTTGTTATTTTCTTAATCAATAAGTAATAATGAACTCAAATCTTAACAAAGATATGCTCCAATGAATTTGGCAATGATTCAAAATATGTGTTGATATGAAATACTTGAGGTTCTTATGATCCGCATACATAGTGACCAAATTGGAAGCGTGTTCTAGATAATGACGACATTTTTAAAAAGAATCCATAATCATTAGAAATTCTTTGTTATAAATCTTATAATTAATCTTAGCTATTGAAATTTTTTTTAAATGAAAAGCTATTGGATGAAATTTATCATTTATTTGTATTTGTCATAATATTATATCCAAGGCAAAGTTCAATATATTTGTTTCCATTAAAAAAATTTCTTGAAAAAGTTGACGTAATATAAGATTGGTATAGAAGTAAATGCTATTTTCAAAGCTTCAAATGATGCTTCCACTTTTTTATTCCACTTGAATTTTGTTTTACAAGTTGTAAAAATAAATTTCACCTTTCAATCCAAGTTATAAGATGGCCTCATTTAAGAATTGCTTGGAATTCAATCTCACTTAAGAGTTGTTTGGAATTCAATTTTTTTACAAGCTATATGATGGCCTTACTTAAAAGTTACACTGATAGATTGTTACAAATTTTCATTCAATCTTAGCAGACTTAATTATTCATACACTATCAAATTTTCAATTGTAGATGTCACTTCAAATGCACACAATAGCTGAGAGTGCTAGTCTTAAATTTATTGCATAAAAACTTAATCCTCCATATAAACCCTAATTTTTGGTTGCAATTGCTAAGTTCTCCCAAATCCTATAGAAACAAACCTAGTGTCTCTGAAATGAGTTTGAAGCTAGCTTTCCAATCTTAATTGCCGATCTCCGAATGATATGATATCTTGCCCTTGGTGGCCGTTTTTGCTACTAGAGATCTGATTTTGACCTTGTCTCATACATGGTCGATCCCTGAGTATTAATCCAACTTGTTCTAAAGATTTTTAAGCTTGATCCTATCTTCAATTGACTATATTAACTATTTATCTCTTCTATCATATTATTATTAACTCATGGCTTTTTAAAAGTAGTAAAAAAGTTTCTATAATCTAGAAGAAAAATTTAATAACTAACTTTTATCTATTAGCTATTAAAACAAGAAAATAATCTAAGAGGCTTTTATAAACCTTTTTTTAAGTATCTTGAGTTCCTATTGAATCAAGATATTTAAACATTAAATAAAAATCATTCTTATTTATGTTTTTCACAACATAAACATGTTACAACACAACATCGCTTTGTTAGATTTGAGGGCATCTGCTTGTTTTGTAGATGAAGCATTTACTAAGCTTCAAAAAATTCCTCTAGTATAAAAATTCAAACCTATTCATGTAGAAATAATAGATGGATGATCTTTATCTTCTAGAAGTATCATCCATAAAATCACACCTATAGAAGTATCATTCAAAGACCATAGAAGCCAGATTGTATTCAACGTTATTAGGACTCCTTCAAATCCTATTATTCTTGGATTGTCTTGGTTGAAAAAGCATAATCCATCTATTGATTGGAAGTTGCAAAGAGTAATATTTTTGATAGAGATCCTTGCAATTTTTTTAATAAAAAGCCACAAATTGATAAATTTTTATTTGTTGGAATAAAGGCTTTTATAAGATTGGCCAAAAAAGGTACATTGTTTGTTATTTATACAACTCTAATTAAAAAAGATATGACTTCATTGGCAAGTATTTTAAAATAATATAACAAATTTTTAGATATTTTTCAAAAAAAAAAATACTAATATATTGCTAAAACATCGACCATACAATTGTGCTATAGATCTTCAAGAAGGAATGCAACTACCTTTTGGCCCAATCTATAATCTTTCTCAAAATAAATTTTTGATATTAAAAGATTATATTGACAAAAATCTTACAAAGAACTTCATTAGGCATTCAAAGTTTCCAACAAGTACACCTATACTTTTTATTAAGAAGAAGGATGGTTCCTTCCGTATGTGTATTGATTATCGGAGATTGAATAAGATAATAGTGAAGAATTGTTACTCGCTACCATTAATCTTAGGACTTTTGGAACAATTCAACGAAGCCAAGATCTATACTAAGATAGATGTTTGTAGAGCATATAATTTGGTATGGATTAAAGAATGAGATGAATAGAAGATTGTATTTTGGATAAGATATAAATATTTTGAATATAATATCATGTCTTTTGGATTAAAAAATACATTCGCTATCTTTCAATATTTAATGAATGACATCTTTCAAAAGTACTTGGACAAATTTGTCATGATCTATCTTAATGACATCTTGATCTACTCAAAAAATCTGAAAGAACTCTAGAGGCATGTCAAATTGATATTATAAAAGCTACGAGATATAAATTTGTATGCCAAATTAGAAAAATGTGTATTTTATCAACCTAAGATGGAATTTTTGGAATACATCCTCTTTGTTTACGTTCATCTCACTTACTCTATCAATACTGCCTAGAATAAATCTGTAAAGGAGGATTCGAATACAAGGAGAGACTATCCGCATTGAGTTAGACTGTTAGAGTCATACAACTAACCACCTTCTGAACATTAGAGTCTAATGCACATATATTAGTTTTTTTTAAAATACTGCTGTTCAATCTATTGGTTCTGCTATTTCGCAACTAAAGATAAACTTTGTGACACAATCCTCCACCAATTTTCCTATTGTAATCTTCTGTCTTCTTCCAAATTTATAATAACAATCGGCAATGTTGCACCATTTCTATAGACTGCATACACTCGCTTCTCTCTCCAAATACTGGAAATAATTCCTCACCCAAAACATCCCTCGAAACAAATCATTTCTCCAATATTCTCCACTACTCAACTCTCACAGTCAATATGGCATGACAATCTCCTCCATAATCAAACTTCATTGACATATCTAGTCTTCAACCTCCAATTCTCTACAAAGAACTCACGCATCAAATAATAATAATTTCTTACTCATCCATATATATAAAATTTCCTGTTTTATTACTGTACTTTATTATTGACATGGTATAACCCTTTAGAATAGAATCCAAATCCTCCACTACAGCTTAACAAAAGAAAAGAGAGAGGGAGCACCAAGCTTATCTCGGCTCAAGACTATCACAGTCTGGCCCCAACTCCTACATTTCGAATCAATTTATACTTACTCCAATCTTTGTTAATTGTTATACAACTGATGATAACTTTTTTTTCTAACTTTTTCATCCATTTTGCCTTCTAAATTGGCCATTCATTGACTTCCTGTCTATTCTTAATCCTACAAACTATGTATTATAAATCCTAAAATTCCTACCCTTTGAAATGTGGCCGGGGCGTTACATAACCCAAATGGCATCACTTTATAAGCAAATGTGCCCCAATCTGTAGTAAAAGTAGTCTTCAATTGGTCCTCTTCTACAATTTTTATTTGATTTTAACCCAAAAATCCGTCCAAAAAAGAATAACATTCATGCCCAGCTACTGCGTCCAGTATACTATCTGTAAAAGATAAAGAAAAATAATCCTTCTTTGTAGCCGCGTTTAATTTACAAAAATCTTGACAAATATGAATTTTTCCATTTTTCTTTGACACTATTATAATTAGTGAAATCCATTCATTATACGGGACTGGATATATGAAGCCCACGTCTAAAAATTTATCTACTTCCTCTTTGACCATGAGAGAATATTTTGGATTAAGATGGTGTTGTCTTTGACGAACTAATATAACATCTTCCTTTAAGGTAATTCGATGCTCACAAACTTTGGCAAGAATACCTTTTGAACTTGCATACGACCAAACAAAAGCAGATTTTTGATGTAGAAAGAATTCTTTCCAATTTCTCAGATCTGTATCCGTAATATCAGTGTATACTTTGATAATCTAGAATGTTTCATTGGAATCCAAGTTAATGGATTAGTATACAGGTTCCTCATTAATCTCCGATTTGATTTGTCCCTCTTGCTCTAAATCCTTCATATGGTCCAGCAAATCGGACTTACTCAATTCTGGTTCCAATATACGGACTTCATTTACTGCGCGATTATTCATCCAATCCGCAATGATATTGTCAAAATTCGTTATATCCTCCTAATACAAAAAATATTTCCTTGGTCCTCCATATTGGTGTAACACACTTTGCTTCTGCATATGAATTGGATCCTTATCAACTTGCATCATATTATTAACTTCGTCATACTCTGCCTTAAATTAGCCCTCATCATCAGATGTTGCTTCTGTGTTCATAATTTGAGACTCCCCATGATATTGAACTGGGTACATTTGTAAAACAATCTTGTCACTACCCTCCCGAATAACTAACGTTCCACGGCCTCAATCGTTCCTAGCTTTGGCTTGATATAATCACGGCCAATCCAATAATATTGGATATAATAAAATGAAACTCTGTGATTAAAAAATAATATAATCAATTTCATATGTAATTCCTATGATTACAGTATTAATATTGCGTAAGATATCCATTGGTTTTACGCTACTATGATCTGCCATTCTCAATACCAATGTTGTAGGAACTAATTGTTTTAAATCCAACTCCTCTATTGTATCGACATTTATTAAATTCACACTAGAGCTACCATCCAATTGAACTCCAGGAATGAAAACCCCATCAATTGATATATTAATAGATGGTGCTCCCGGATCGGGATTCAAACTAACTTCATGAATTTCTTCATTACGAATTCTATGTCGTATTAATGAAGAATTCAATATAGAACGATATTGTGGCACAATTGCTAACAATTGCTTCATTGTAATAGAAGGTTTAATTTCATCCAAATCTTTCATAATATCATATGGTTTCATATTGGCAATGATTCTCAAGGGCCTCTTCTTTTTCATAGGTTTTAATTTGATCCCTTGAGATAATTTTCTTACAAAGTTTGGAACTAGGATTGTTGAATGGACTTTGTTATAATTTTTGTCTATCAGAGGATCTTTTAATGGATAAAGTGCCTCTTGAATCTTTGCAGATATTGGTACTGGTTTTGATTGAACTATTATCTTGGAATTAAGGACATCCTCAAGTTGCACAGACAAATTGGATCTCCTCGTTGATAATACCTTCGATACTGGTGTTAGATTTGGAGTACCATTCAATGAATTACATTTGTCCGCTGCAACTAGTACTTTCAATTTTTGAATTGAATCTTTTCTTTTTTGCTGGGCCCAAGTAAATATTACATGGATGCATTCCACGCAATTTATTGGAGAATCTTGTAGAATTTGATTATTATCTTCCATCTTACTTTGCAGTTAGATATACTGATCTCGGTTATTAACATTAAATGGAGCATTGCTTTGCTAGTAAGTATGTCCAGATTGCTTACAATTTCCACATACTAGAACATAATCATCACTAGCTCTAAGATTGGGACATTCACTAGCATAATGTCCTAGCTGCCTGCATTGATAGCATCAAAGTGGTCTTCTTCCTCCTCCATCTGGTATATGGGGCGTCTCGATTGGTATATATCGGCTAGGCTTGTTCCAGATTTGATAGATAAAGGATCTCGGCCGATTAGTTGGTATTGTAGGATCTGAAATTGGATTCTAAATAGATGGATATTGGGATTATCCTTGCTGATTTTGCACAAAGTCTTGAGAATTGGGATCACCTTCTTGATTTTATTCAGAATTTTGAAAATTATACAAATTTCTATTTTATTTAATAGGACGATTTGTGTTAGAGCCAAACCTATTTCCTATCTGAACTTGATTAACATCCCACAAAGTTGGTTGAATCATAGTCTGATTTCTTAATTGTTGTTGCCTTTTTAAATTCTAGCAATTGGTAGTTATATGCTTACCTCCACAAAATATACATTGCATAGTCATTTGGGGTGGTGAAGGACACTCCAATACTAAATGGCCTTGCCCCTTACAATTACTGCACCAAATATTGGGATGTATATTAGTCAATTTATGCTTCTTTTCATTATCCTTTGCCAGATTAACAGCCAACTCGTCCATCTTCTTTGTCAAAGTTAATAACAAAGTCTCATTTGGATCCTTTGATACTAATTCATTAGATAATTCTCTTATTGATATTGGTTTTTGATATGAGAAGTATGGGGAATACGAAACTACAGGTGTTGGTAGTACAGCTTGCAATAGAACAGCATTCACTATCTCTTACGGATTGACACTTAGATTTGTGCCGTAGTCAATTGTCTTTGAATAACTGTTCACTGTTTCATTCCAGGTTGGTATTTGATATCCTCTTTGAGATGGAATCATTGTGGCTCATATGATTAAGAATTGGTCATAATGACATTCTTTCCATATCTTAGTTCGGTCAAGTGAGGAAGCTATAGTCGCAAATTGGGCCTCCTTTACAAACATCTTCAATTCTGGTGGGTATAGTCTGTTAACCAATATAGACATACAAAACGAGTCCGGCATTTGATTATTTGGCCATTTACAAAGGATATTTGCTACTCGGCCATAATATGATTGCACCGCTTCTCATGGTATCATTTTTCTATTCATTAATCTTTTTTTAAGATATCCTATTAGTCAAAAATGAGTCAAAAACGTATTTTTCAATGCTTTCCAATTAAAAAATTGTCCCACAGATTGGCGATTATACCACTCAAACGCCGTATCTTTCAAGGTCGCTGGCAGCCATCTTAACCAAATATCTTCAATTCTACCATTGTTGGCTATACATGCGGTCAAGAATTGAGACAAGTGTTGATTTGGGTCGGCTCTTGGCAGACCCTTAAAGGTAGGTAATGGGACTAGGCTAGTTGTGCATCACCCATTGTATCCATTTGTATCGCAATTGGTACTGCTAAACCCCCCGCCGCCATTGAAGGTGACAATGTTCTACTTACTTTCTTGTTAAAATAAATGTTGCCTCCCTCAATTGTCTTTTCCAGACTTCTAAGCCTCTGCAATTTGGTATTATTATCTACAAATAATTTTATTGATAGAAGTTGAGGTGAAAATGATGGATTTTGGAATACACTGAATTGGCCCTTATTGGCAAGCAATACATTCCCTACTGAAGAACTAGCCTTGCTAGAATTGGCTATATCTACTATTGGAAAAGTATCCAATAGAGTACCCAATTCTTCTGTGCTCCATTCTCTTTCCGTTAATGGGCTCAAGAGATACATTGGGCTATTCGCGAAGTTACCCGCAAGTGCTTTTGGTAATTTCTTTAACGGTATATATGTCTGAAATATTAAAGATCTTTCATATTCTTCGTATGCTTGGATGCACTAACAGGCATGCAATGATGGTTTAATCCAACTCTATCAACGCTTCCTTTTTAGCTTCCGTTCTTGCTTGTTCCGCAACAAATTTCTTATTTGAACTCTCTCTTATCTTCCTTTCGACTGACATATTTTTTTCAGAGCAATGTTCTCATTCTTATTAACCATAATCTTTTATCATCTATTATTGACATTGCTTTCTATCACTAATTAAACTACTCATTCGGCATTTAATTCCTAGCACTCAATATTATTGTCAATCCCCGGCAACGGCGCCAAAATGTTGTTTACGTTCGTCTCACTTATTCTATTAATATTGCCTAGAATAAATCTGTAAAGGAGGATTTGAATACAAGGAGAGACTATCCGCATTGAATTAGACTGTTAGAGTCATACAACTAACCACCTTCTGAACATTAGAGTCTAATGTACACGTATTAGTTTTTTTTAAAATACTGCTGTCCAATCTATTGGTTATGCTATTTCGCAACTAAAGATAAACTTTGTGACACAATCCTCCACCAATTCTCCTACTATAATCTTTTGTCTTCTTCCAAACTCATAACAACAATCGGCAATGTTGCACCATTTCTATAGACTGCATACACCCGCTTCTCTCTCCAAATATTGGAAATAATTCCTCACCCAGAACATCCCTCGAAACAAATCATTTTTCTAATATTCTCCACCACTCAACTCTCACAGTCAATACGGCATGACAATCTCATCCACAATCAAACTTCATTAACATATCTGGTCTTCAACTTCCAATTCTCTACAAAGAACTCACGCATCAAATAATAATAATTTCTTACTCATCCATATATATAAAATTTCTTGTTTTATTACTGTACTTTATTATTGACATGGTATAATCCTTCGGAATAGAATCCAAATCCTCCACTACAGCTTAACAAAAAAAAAGAGAGAGGGAGCACCAAGCTTATCCCGGCTCAAGACTATCACAGTCTGGCTCCAACTCCTACATTTCGAATCAATTTATACTTACTCCAATCTTTGTTAACTGCTATACAATCGATGATATCTACTTTTTCTAACTTCTCTATCTATTTTTCTTTTTAAATTGGCCATTCATCCGCTTTCTATCTATTCTTAATCCTACAAACTATGTATTATAAATTCTAAAATTCCTATCCATTCTATAATTATATCTATTAAAGATTTGAGAATAGATTCCAAGAAAATAGAGGCACTTGTACAATAAGCCATTCCAAAAATTGTAAGAGACATACCATGTTTTCTTAGATTTGCTAACTTCTATTAGATCTTTATAAAAAATTATTTTCAAGTTGCTGCCCCTCTTACTCAATTGACATGTAAGAACAAGTTAAAATGGGGGCCTCAAGCGGAGAAGGTATTCCAAGATATCAAGTTGGCATTTATTATAGCCTCAATATTGATACATCCAGACTTTACAAAGATATTCTATATAGAAATTGATGCGTTGGATTTTACATTAGGGGCTGTACTTTCACAAATGGATATAGACAATAAACTCCATCCTATTGTATTTTATCTTCAAAAATTCTTTGTTGCCAAAATTAATTATGAAATCCACGATAAAAAACTTCTTGCTATTATGGATTCCTTTTAAGAATGGCATTATTTTTTTGACAGAGCAATATATCATATGACTGTATATACATATCATAAGAATTTGAAATATTTTATATGAGCTTAGATTCTTAATCGCCGCCAACCTCGATGTAATATGTCACTATCTTGATTTAACTTTGTTATCACTTATTAATTTGGAAAGTAATAAGGATTGTCTCATGCTCTATCAAAAAGATTACAACTTATACCAATAGTAGGAGAGGCAGCGTTTGATTAATAATATATAACTTTGTTCAAATTAGAAAAATTTTATTTTTACGCTATTATTAC
Source organism: Physcomitrellopsis africana (assembly GCA_036785485.1). Lineage (NCBI taxonomy): Eukaryota > Viridiplantae > Streptophyta > Bryopsida > Funariales > Funariaceae > Physcomitrellopsis > Physcomitrellopsis africana. The sequence continues at coordinate 127,316 of JAWRVF010000829.1, forward strand.
ATTGGCACCTATTGATTCTAGTTTTTTCAATGAGGTGCGTGCTGCAATGACTAATGATGCTTTGGCCCTTGATGTCAAGCGATGCTATCGTATTACAGTATGTTTATATAGTGAAAAGTATGAATAAAAATAATTTATATTTAATATTTAATTATCTTGATTCAATAGAAACTTAGGATATTTAAGAAATGATATTTAAAAGCCTCTTAGATTACTTTCTTGTTTTAATAGCTAATAGATAAAAATTAGTTATTAAATTTTTCTTCTAAATTATACAAACTCTATTACTACTTTTAAAAAACCATAAGTTAATAAAAATAGAATAGAAAAGATAAATAATTAACATGGTTGATACTAGGATTAAATTGAGGATAGGATTAAGCCTAAAAATCCTTAGAATTAGTTGGATTGATACCCGGGGGTCGATCGTGTATGAGATAGGGTCGAAATCAAACCTCTAACCACAAAAATGGCCACTAAGGGCAGGGGGTTGGGACATTCAAAGATTGGTGACTAGGATTAGGAAGCTAGCTAGAAGCTCATTCCAAGGACATTTAGCTTATTTTTATAAGATTTTGGAGGACTTAGCAATTGTTATTCAAAGTTAGGGTTTATATAGGACATTACTTCTAAATACAATAAAATTAGAGCTAGCACTTTTGGCCATTCCGTGCAATTGGTGTGACATCTATAATTGAAATTTTTATAGTGTGATTCATTGAGTGTGCTAAGATTGAGTAAAAATTTGTGGCAATCTAATAGTGCATTTGGGATTAATTTAGTCTTTAGTACAAAGAAGTACTGAAAATTGATAGTTTAGGGTTGCTTGGGATTTCTACGATATCTTAAGATCTATTAGTTGGATCAAAGAGAAAATTAGCACACTCTTGATAGACTTGAAGATGGAATTGCATACCAAATTTTAATTGAAGTTAATAGTAACAAAAGGAGAAATTGCTGCTAGGATTTCTGCATTAGCTTTCAAGCCGGTGGCCAAGTGACATTAGTGCGGGTTTTTATTAATTCTCTACAATCTATAAAGTGGATTAAATTGAAATTTTTTGAGCATATAGAAGGCTTATGTTTGTATTTGTATGCAAAGTTTCACACTAAGTTGATAGTTAGATTAAAAATTACAACTTATTGAAATTCACTGATTGAAATTAAGACTTATAAAGAGACTCTTAGTTGCTTGATTGTAACAAGTAATAAGCAATTGGAGTTTATATGTGGAAGAAGTTATCAAAAAGATTATTTTTAAATACTTTAGATTGATTCAAGCACTCTTGATATAATATTCAAATTATACTTTTTGTATATGGACAAAACTTATTAAGAGCCATTGAGTATATGTGAACTACAACTTCACCATTGACAGCCAAGTGCCCAATATATTTCCAAACAGGACAAAATATTATACGACATAAGTGGTGAATTCAACGTAAAAATTTTGGGTAGAAGGTATTGGAGTTTATTTTTGTTATTTGAAATTAATGGCATAAGAAAACAAGAAGGTGGATTTTGGAGTTATTGATGAAGCTTTGGATGGATCTTTAAATGGAGCTTCAAGTGGATTTTTTTTTGGTGGTCAAGGTATGTATCTAAATTTAAACACTGCAAATATGTTTCAAGCTTTTATATTATTTATGCAACAGTAACAGGATAAAGATTGCAAGGAGGCTTTGGTAATTAAAGGACTGCAAGCAGTGGTTAATAAGGTTGGCCAGTTTGATGGAAAGGATATCTTTAATTACTTAAAATATTATATGTAAAAAATAAAATTGAATTGAGTCTCTGAAAATGACATGATTTTATAACATGAACTTGCTATGATGCCAGAGATAAGAGAACATGTGAAATCAGTTATAGAGTAATTTGAAAGCTCTTGAGAGAGATTTTTTCACAGGTTGAAAGATGACTATTTCTTAGAAAACTCTGATCGGGTCACTAAGAAATCTTTTTTGGAATGGATTGAGTACCCTAATAAGAAATTATATGCTATTGAATTATTAAAAGAATTTGAGAGACAATATTTTTGGTTATCAATAGTAAAAAACATAACCTTGGGATCAAACAAGGTTAAGTTATTTCTTCAAGCAACTGATGGAAAATTGCAAGAAAGATTAGAGATTCTTCTTGAAGATAAAGAAGATGATGAAGGATTGACAATAAAATAGAAAGAAATCAAAGATGCAATGGAATTACTTACAAAAAGGGAAAGAAGAAAGGACAAGGTTGATATCCAAAAAATGGTGCAAGTACATAAAATTCAAGTGCCTACTTCACAATCAACAATACCTATTGTTCAACCTTCAACTACTACATCAAAAAAAAAGATGTGGGGATTGAAGAACTAATTAAATATCTACTAAATTTAAAAGAATTAAAATAAATTGATAAGAGCCAAGCAACTTACTTAAAATTTAGCTTTTTAGTGCCACTTCTTATCTTGTATCCTTTATTCCTCAATCCACAACTTATATTAGTTTAATAAAATGAAAACTCAACCAAATTGCTTAATTGAAGGCTAACTTTAGAAGTATGGTGTCTTGAGTGATTGCTTTTCTCTTCTTCTTATTCTTTTTATATTTTGAGTGAAGTAACTTATCTAATCTATTATTAGGAAATCTTTTCTATTTTATATTTGTAAAAAAATGAGATATGGTGAATAGAGAGGATAATTAAATCTCTCTATCATTGAAAAAAGATCACCCAAAAGAAGATATACAAGGATAAAATAAAGGATTTTTTATTCAAATAATCAATCCTATGAAAAGATGGAATATAAGGAGTGGAGTGGGTAATTAAATCCCTCAACTACTAGAAATAGGCCCTCAATAAGAAATTTACAAGGAGAGAAGTAATGAAACCTTTAAAGATGAGCTCTACCTCTCAATTATATTTCATCTAAGATAGCAACTCTTCCCTATTCTAAAAATTACCACTAATTGAGTATTATTGAAAATTCAATGAGAATTATATCACTCCAAGCTCATCTTTTAAATGTTTCTACTTCAAATAAAAAAATTCAATTGACAATAGTCAATAGGCACTAAGAAATGTCTTTTCAAACAAAGAGTACACAAAATTGCCAAGGCAGTGAAGCACCTTCTAATCAAAAATTTACCAAAAATTCAATTTTGATCCAAATCAAATGTATAATAATTCTTTAGAAAGCTTACACTAAAATACACAACTTTATAAAATTTCAAAGTCAATTGACAAATACATAAAAATTGATTGATGGAAATCTGAGAACAAATTATTCTTGGGAGCAAACATTCAAGGTAGTGAATACTCTTCTAATAAAAAATTCACAAAAAATTCAATTTTGATCCATTCCTATAAGGACTACAGTAGCTGCTAGTCCTTCTATTTTCTACTAATAAAACTTATTTTTTTGCAATTTTGACTTCATCATGGTGTTTAAAAATGTCCAATTAGTTTAAGAACCTTATAGGGCCTTCAAATCTTGCTCCATTTCTTCATAATGGCTCCCAAGGTGGTAAAACTCATTTTTATTAAAGTCTTCAAAAATATTCTAAAAATTCCTAAAAATTTCTAAATAAATTTAAAATAAATTCTAAAAATTTATATAATATTTTTAAAATGATTATATCAATTTAAGATTATTTTATTCTATCTTGATGATTTTTTATAATAGTAAAAATTAATTTAAATCTACTAAAAATCCTATTTTTTATATAAATAATTAAAAAAAATATGAAGTTTATTTTTCATGCTTCTTCTACCTACTAAGTAATATTTATATGTTTTTAATAAGTGATATATGTAGATAGAAGGCTAATATAGATATTAGTTTCAATAATTAAATATTAATTCTTATAATTAAAAAAAAATACTAAATCAACTAAGATAATTATCTCCAAGACTTACTAAGATTCCATTTCTTTTTCACTAATATTATTTTTTTTTGTTTAATATCTTCTAAATATATCTTAACTTTATGACTATAATTTTAATATTCTAAATGTATTCTTCTATCCTAAAACAACTAATAAGTCAATTTGATGATTCACACAAGTTAAGCATGTCAATAGAACTGCAACTTGAGAAAAGTTGTTGATGAAGATTTGCTAATAATTGACAAATCTCAAAAAATATTACACATCTTGGAATTTTTTAGTCTATAATTATCTAAACTTTCTTAGGATTTATCATTAAATAGTCATTAGAAATGATGTATCCTAAAAAATCAACTTGACTAGTATGAAATATATATTTTTTTATATTAGCATATAATCTTGCATCTCTAAGTTTTTGTAACATACAATAAATATGAAACTCATATTCTTTTATATTCTTAGAATAGATCAAAATGTTGTCTAAGCAGCAAATAATAAAATCATCAAAAAATTCACAAAAAACATCATTCATGAAATGTTGAAAAGTAGCTAGTGCATTCATAAATCCAATATGACATTATATTTAAAATGTCCATATCTAATTCAAAATGTAATTTTCTATTCATCATATTCTTTGATGTAGATTAAGTTGTACACTCTTTAGAGATCTATTTTTATATAGATCTTTGCTTGATTAAGTTTATTAAGAAGTTTTGAAATTAAAGGTAAAAGATATCTATTCTTGATAGTAGTCTTATTAAACCTTTGATAATCTATGTACATTTGCAACAATTTTTCTTTTTTTTTTATAAATAAGATAAAAGCTTTTAATAAAAATTTTGAATGGTATATAAAATTCATAGTCAAATTCTCATCAATATATTCTTTCAATGTAGTCAATTTATTGTACAATAAATTATAGATTGGTCTAAATAGTGGTTGAATTTTTTCTTGAAGATTGATTGAATAATTATAAGATCAATGTTTTGAAAAAATATTTTCATTTTTCATTTCAAAAATATCTTGAAAATCTTCATACTAGTTAAAAAAACCATGTGTAGTCTTTTCAACATCAAAAATAACTATGGCATATATAGTAAAAGATGATTTTTCTTTTGTTGTATGTATAAAAGCTTTTACACCTACTGATACAAATTTGGATGTATTAGACTTCTATATTTTTGCTTGATTAACAGTCTCATATTATATGTTGTCTTGTTTGAGAATGTATTAGATATTTGGCTATAGAAGGTACACTTATATATTGCAACTAACCAAAAATCTAACAACCCTAATATAATCTTAAATAAATTTTAATTAAATTTTAATCAAATCTTAAATAAATTCTAATAAAATTTTAATCAAATCTTAATACAATTATAAATAAAATCTTAAGTTAAATCTTAGTCAAATCTTAGTCAAATCTTAATAAAATCTTAAATCAAATCTTAAGTCAAATTTCAATCAAATCTTAATAAAATCCTAATAAAATCTTAATATTGTAATAAAATATTAAAAAAATTCTAATATCCTAATGAATTCTAATGAAATCTTAATATCCTAATGAATTCTAATGAAGCCTTAATCAAATTAATAGGAAATTTAAAATCTTAATAATTATCAAATTAATTATTAATCTTTATTCAAAATTTATACACTTCTTAACCTTCTAGTTAAAAATAAGCATACAAAATTTAAAGAGAATCAAATTTACCAATTGGGAGAAAAAACTCTTAATCTTTTTAAATATTGGCTACTTTTCTTCTTCAACCTTCATGTTAATCTTCTAGTATCAATATCTCTTTTTTGTATTATTTATATATTTTAAAATTTTATAAAAATATTAAAATTAAATTAAATATTAATTTAAAAAAGATTTAAAATTACAAAAATCCTCATTGACCTTAAAAGTCCAATTTTTGAAATCCTAGCTAACTTAAACTTCAATAAATGTTGATCTAACTATTGGATTTAGCTCAAATTTACAACAAATATTCACCACAATTATATATACAATTCTATAAATTTTTACTTATAGATTTGCTACAAAATTCTCAATATATTCAAAAATACAAACCCACTTTATTTTTTAATATGTAGAGTCACTCAAATAGAACCTTGACTTTACATAGCTTTTACAAAGTCATTATAAATTTAAAAACCTTGAAATCAATACTCAAAGAAGCTCTATTGAATCAACTATCAAATCCCACTTTTTGATCAATAAAAGAAGAGTCCATCTACCATAGGCACATGGTTTTATACCTTAGGATCTAATTTGGATCCTAATTCATAATTAGTCCTCCTCAGATATCAATTTAGGATTTTCTTAGATAATTTTTACTAAAAATTATCATTTGCTTTGATCTTAACATGTCTATAATAGTATTTTTATTAATCTACTTTATTTTATCTTATTTATGTCTTATTTTATTTTATCATCCTATGGCCATATTATAATATAATAATGATTTTTTGAATTAAACTACGGGAAAAATCAAGGTTATAAGAAATCCAATCTATTTGACGATTATACCTAAAATAATTGAATTAAAAAGAGATATATATTTCACACTATTCAAGTTGATTTTTTAGAATTCATCATTTTAAATGATGGTCTCATGATGGATCCTAAGAAAGTCTTGATAATCATAGATTAGAAGATTCTAAGAATAATAAAAGATGTATAATGCTTTTTGGGATTTGCCAATTACTATTGAATCTTTATCAAGAGATTTTTTCAAGTTCCAACTCCACTTACATGCTTAACTTGTAAGGACAAACGTAAATAGAGTAAAGAAGTAAAAATATTGTTCGAAGCTTTAAAAATAATTTTTATTTTTGCGCCAATCTTATATTGCATCAACTTCTCTAAGGTATTTTTTTATAGAAATAGATGCATCAGACTGTGTCTTGAGCATGGTATTATCATAAATAGAAATAAATGATAAATTCCATTGAATAGCTTTTTATTCTATAAAATTTTTAGCTATAGAGATTAATTATGAAATCTATAATAAAAAACTTCTTGTGATTGTAGATTCTTTTTTAAAACAGCATTATAATCTAGAAGACACTTCTAATTCTATTATTATATATATAAATCACAAGAATCTTGAATACTTCAAATCAACATGCATGTTGAATTGTTGTCAAGCTTGTTAAAGCATGTCTTTGTGAAGATTCAAGTTTATTATCACTTATCAGTTAAGAAAACAACAAGGTCTATTTGATGTCTTTTTTAGAGATTTGTCAAAGATACAAGAATATAGAATAAGAGACTTGAACTAAGATAAGGTTTCAAGAAGAAACCAATAAGAACTTGAATTAATCAGATGAATACATGAACAACATCAAAAAAAATGATCTAGAACTCCTTGAGATATGTTGTTGAGATTGAAGAATTTTTTAGCCTTGATTTCTATATATAATCCTATCTATGACACTTTTTAAGTGGCTTCTATTAAATTAAGAAACTTCTTGAGTAGCTTCTACCAATTGGAAAACTTCTTGAGCTCCTTCCACTAGCTAGGAAACTTTTCAACCAACTTTTATTAATTAGAAAGCTTTTCAACTAAATTTTATTAACTCAAAAAAATTTTAGAATGTTCTAAAAGGTTCTATAAATCTCTAGAATGTATATCCCTAATATCACCTCTTTTTCTAGCAACGAGTCCCAAGAGGAGCTTGAACTTATTATATACGTAAGAAATCAAGAATACGTTGCACCACTGAGGCTATATATTCTGTTTTTTGTTCTTGAGTAATAGGTTCTATTGGTCTTCAAAGAAATTATCTATGGCCGTGAGCTAGTACCTCCATTATTGAAACATTCCATCTAAGGATCTAATAATCATTGTGGCCTCCAAAAAAATCCTCCAAATAAGATCTCAAGACTAAAAAGATTCACCTTTCCAAGCTCAAGTAATATTACTAAGACTTGAATATTAGAATCAAGACTTGTATGGTTGGATCTTACTCCTAATGGCTCCAACTAAGGTTGTACTTGGTATTGAAATATATTATCCTGATTTTGCTCAATCAAAGGTTGTGAAAACTGCACTGTTTGTTCGAAGCTTACATGGCAAACAAATCTTTTGAGTCTTATTCTCTCAATGCTTGAAGGTTTGACATAGTGACTAACTTCCTTCTACCACTCTATTCTATCTTGGAACAGATAACTATATATTGATGAAAGCTCTCCCTCTCTTTATGAGTATGCTTTGAATCCAATCTTCACTAAAAAATTATCATTTAATACATTTGGATTTGTGAGGATAAAGTTGATGAAATTCTTGTATCTTTTGAGGTGCATTGGCAAGATTTGTGGCAGATTTCTATATGCATTCATTAATGTCATAGCCCCATTAGTGAATAAGATATTCTAATTTGCCCCACCTTCACTATGAATCAAATATCTTTTCAATCTTGTATTCTTCATGGTCTTCAATTTCAATATTAGGAAGTGATTGTTGTATCCTTCCCGGAATCTATCATTCTTGATAAGATTCTAAAAAAGAGATATAAAAAATTGGATGTACTTTCATAATAGATGGTAATTCTGAGCAATATGCTATTGAATTGATTTGCTTTTGGATAGAAAATGGTTCCAACCTTCAATAGTCCAACTTATTGCATGGCCGCTTAGTCTTGATATTTTGTCAAAGAAGCCATATCTTATCTCTAATATGAAAAGTAAGCAGTTGATTTCTAAATTTATCTACAAATATCTTGTAAGTATCTTGAGCTGCTTATAATTGAAGCTTCAAGGTTGTTTGGTATTACAATAGCTGCTTTATAAATCTTTCAATGGCTAGATTATTATTCTTTGGCGTACTCCACAAATCAAGCTTTGGATGATATCTATAGTTGGAATAAAATAATATTTGCTGAATTGAAGTATAAACAGTATTATTATATATAAACTCCACTAATAGTAGATACAAGATCCAATTGTCTTATTGATAGTTAATGTTGCATTATAAATACTATTTCAAAACTTCGTTAATTTGTTCTGTTTGGCCATCAATTTGAGAATGAAAAGTTAAAAAAAATTTAATATCCACTTTCAATATTTCAAAAAGATATTTCTAGAATTTAGATATAAATTGGGATCCTTGATCAAATACAATATCATCTAATAGGCCATGATATCAATATATATTATTGAAAAAGAGCCTTGCCATTTCTTCACTAGATGTAATCTTTTTGCAAAAGGTGAAATGAATCATTTTTATAAGTCGATCAACCACTACAAAGATATTATCTAATGAATTGGATGGCAATAGATTTGTGATGAAATCCATTGAGATAGAGGACCATGACCATTGTTGTATGGCGTGAACTTCTATGTGGGCATACATTGGATATATAGCTGTGAAGAGTTTATTTAAAACTTGATGGCAAAAATTCCTTTATTCCAGCTTGGATTTTATCAAGTCATATGTAAAAAATGTAGCCAAAAAAGTGTTCTTTTCAACTTTAGTTGCAAATTGTCTATTGCTCTCTATATGTGCGTGTTATGCTTAAAAGAATGATAGTAGATTTGATTTCACATTACTCAAGTTGATTTTTTAGAATTCATCTATTTGACGATTATACCTAAAATAATTGAATTAAAAGGAGATATATATTTGACACTACTCAATTTGATTTTTTAGAATTCATCATTTTAAATGCTTAGCTTTTCTATAATATAAGCATAGATTCTTTTGATCATGTCAAGTTTTTTTTTGCTCGATGAGATGTTAAAATGTACCATATTAATTTTTATTAATCTTTTCTTAATCAAATAAGTTTATAAAAATTTAAAAATTGCTATCATTAATTGACTTGTTCCTCTTCAATTGAATCTATATTCTTGATATCTTTCAAATAATTGATTATTATAATATAATGGCTTAAACAATAAATTATTCTAAAAAATTTGCTTTTGGCATTGTGAACAACAAATCTTTATCATTATGCTTCAATCTATAATAAAATTGATTAATAAAGACTTTGTCATTTCATTCTATATCATAAGCAAGGTTTTAGAATTCAACAGTATATATTATAGCTAATTGTATATCAAAAATATAGATTGAAAGAATATGCATCAATCAATAAAATCTATATAAAAAAAATGATAAAATAGAAATAAAAAAATATATATATTCAAAAAGAAACTGGAATGACTATTGCTAAAAATTATAAAATTCAAAGATTCTTGAACTAGACTAGAAGCAAAAAAAGAATTGACAAGAGTGAGGAAGGCTTCATTCTTGTCTCTATATATATTATTTATCAAAGAACTACATGGCGGTATTCTATAGGACCTCTAATACGTGTCTAATTTATAAGATACATGTCAAACTGGCAAGATATGTATCAAACTTGTAAGACAACTTTCCTATATGTGCGCCATGTACTTAACTTGTTCTACAAGCTATCAACATATGTGACACATTGTCATGTTGTGGTTTGGCTACTATATAAAAAAATTATATACATATATATATATATATATATATATATTTAATGTATAATTTACTACATAATTAAATGAGAGCCATATCAATGGCCTTTTATTGGTTACAAGATGTGGTTAGGTTGCTAGTTTAAAAGAGATCTATTAAAAGAATTATTATTGAGATTTATACAACCTTATTTCTTCTTTTGATGGTAATTTTGAGGTTGATTTTATATTCATAGTAACTTTAGTATTTCTTAAGTTATCTTTGTAAGACATTGGTGACTCTTAAAATCTTAATTTATTTCTTTTATTTGGTGCTTAAAGTACAAAGTATATAAATCTTATAAGAAGAAGGGTTAGAAAAGGATTTTTAGTGTGAAAAGGATATTTTGGCCATCCATGTGGATGGATAGAGGTGGATGATAGAAATCTCTATTCTAATAGGCCAAAAATCATGTCCAATGTGCTTCAAGGAGGCTGCCCGAGGGTTTATTAGGAGTTAGGGTTTGTCTTTTGAAGGGAGTTGAACATCAAAGGCTAGAATCATAAGGTTAAGATTTTTGGATATGGTTTTGGTGCAAATCTTGCATGATTTGGACTTTTTATGAAAGAGATATAGACGCTCAAAGTTAAGGTGTTGATTTTGGACCTACTATCACTCTTTTGGATATAACTCGCACATATAGAGAGCAATCTAGGATCGGCGATTAGATTTGGAAAGAACACTTTTACAACTATATTTTTTTTGTATAGCTTGATGAAATTCAAGCTAGGATGAAGGAAATATTGGGAGTTGAAGTCAATGCTTACAAACTTAAGGGCAGTAAGTGACCTGCTTACATAGTGGTTACATTTTGAGCTATATCTTAGGCAATTTGAAAGATTTTTGGTTCAAAATTCTTAGGAGTGTATATGTTTATATCACAAAACTATGTGCAAAAATTTTGTGGCATTAAGATTTTGGATTTGTGAGATATAAGGAAAATAGTACTCGGGTGTCTCTAAGCTAGGGTTTTAAGTACCTGCTAGGGATTTTGAGATATCAGACGATTAGAAATAAATTTATGGTTGATTTTTTCTTGTGGTGAAACTTAAGAAGATTATATACATTTTGAAGTAAAGTTTATAGAAACTAAATGGTTAGATCAAAAGTTATCAAACTCTAAAGTTTAGCAAGAAATAAGTCTTTGCGGGTGAACAAAGCTTTGAAGGGTTTTTGTAGAAATTTGAACCTTTTTTGTACAAACCTACTTGAATACAAGAGGGTTTATATACATAACTTCTCTTTTGTAAGATTTTTTTATTATTTGTCTTTTATATTAAGGATAAATCACTTGTTGAATTTTTGCCATCAAATTTTAAGTAAATTCTCCACAGCCAGGTATCTAGTGTATTCTTAGATAGAAGACCACGCCATACAACAACGTGGCTAACTTGTTGGTTGAATTTTTAACCTATCAATCACCTATAGACATATATAAAGATGAAATCGCATCTATAAAGCTTCTAAAAAGCTTTTCTATAAGATATTATTAAATTAATTTATTTTTATTTATTTCTACCTATCCATGTTAATTAGATAATTATTAGAATAAAACTTATATTTGTAATATTATCCCTCTTTCTAAGAACAAGTTCTATGAGGAACAATAATTATATATTGAGGAAGTTCAAGATGTGCTAAATTGTATTTGCTACACACTCTAATCTTTGTTTCTTTTAAAAATAATTGATAGGTCTAAGACAAGAGGATCATCTTGATATTTGGTTATTACTAAGACCTTCATAACTTTCTTCAAAAAAAATATTTATAACACCATCATAAATAGTTTCTATTTCTAAAAGTATTACAAAATATAAGGAATCTTTTTTGAGGTTGTGATACCAAATAAGTTGTATCTTGCCATCAATCCAAAGAAGAATATATTATTATTAAAAATCTTTATTTATATTCCATCATCTTGAAGGTTATAATAGTTATAGTGTGTCGTTTCATAAGTTAGCAAACAATAGCTCTTGAGCTAAATTTGTTGGTTATTGATTCTCTATTTTTTTGATATTAAAAATTTTAAAAAAATAGCAAACAATGATACAAGATAGAATGAAGTTTCTATTGAATTTTCTTTGTTTTATAGCAAAGATTTTTTTAACTTTTCATCTTGATTTTGATAGATATCATCGATGAAATGAATTGACTTGAACTGATGCATTTGCTAGATTCCTAGATGGCTTCTATGTACAATCACTAATATCATATCTTCATCAGTTTACAAGATATTCCAACCAATTTTGATACCACCTTGAATCTATTACTTTTTCTATCTCAAATTTTATATTATTGTGTATTTTTATAAAAAGTCATGGCATTTATCTTCTTCTTTATATATCCAGTGTCTTATATGACTTGAGCAATGACATGTGGAATACATAATAGATCTTTATAGATTTTGGTAGCTATAATTGATAAGCAATTAAATTGATCTATTCACAAATCAAAAATGGTCTAAGCTTATAATAATCTAGCTTGTCATAAGAACAAATAGTCTTCATATTATAACAAAATAATCATATTTTATTGCCTATATAGAATTGAAGTTATTTCTTATAATAGAAATTTATATAAATCTTTTTTCATTCTTGAGCTTCTTTTAATTGTATCTTCATTGTTGTATGTTACTTTGACAACTAATTTGTTAAATCTTCTGCCACAGGATTATCAACTTTTAAAAAGTCAAAAATATCAAGTTATAAATAATAACCATAATTGGCAAAGAATAAAATTTATTAAATAGAAGAATATACCAAATTATTGTAAGTAAATTGTGTTAATGATAAAAGAGTTGTCCAATTATCTTAATGACAATTAATGATATATCTTAAATATTATTTCAAATTTAATTTATTTGTTGTATTTGTTCATCAATTTGAGGATAGAAAGATGAAGATAGTTTTATATCTATCTTCAATATTTTGAAAAAAAATCTTCAAAATCTTAATATAAATTATATTTCACTATCTAATATAATAATCTTTGATAATCCATGATAGGAATAGATATTATTAAGGAAGAATTTAGTTTTTTCTTTGCTAGCGATAGAAAAATTATGATGAGTTTTAAGAGCATGTAGTTGTACTTCACCTTTTAGAACATACAAGCAATCTTTGAAATAAAATAAATTGTCTTTAAATTCAAATTTTGAAGTATCATGAAATTTAAAAGAATTATTTTTAATATCATAAATAAGAGGATTTAAAAATGTATTCAATTGAACTTGCTTAAGAAAAGTTGAATCAACAATCAATGTTGATTTTATGGCTTGAAGATGAAATTATTCTAGCTTTAAGAGAATTGTTCTTTATTAATCAAAAGCTATATTTCTTTCTTTTGAAAGAATATTATTAGAAATATATACTCTGGAGATTCTTAGAACCTTTTAAAACATTCTAAAAACTTCTTGAATTGATAAAAATTGGTTGAGAAGCTTCTTAATTGGTGAAAGTTAGTTGGAAAGTTTCCTAGTTAATAGAAGGAACTCAAGAAGCTTCCTAGTTAGTGGAAGGAGCTCAAGAAGCTTCTCAATTGTTAGAAGCTGCTCAAGAAGTTTCTTAGTTTGATGGAAGCCACTCAAAAAGCGTCCTAGATAAGAGTATATATAGGAATCAAGGCTGAAAAGTTCTTCAATCTCAACAATACATCTCTTAGAGTTCTAACTCATCTTTTTTGATATTCTTCATATACTTATCTGATTAATTCAAATTCTTGTTGGTTTCTTCTTAAAACCTTGTCCTAATTCAAGTCTCTTGCTTTATATTCTCATGTTCTTAATAGTTTGTCAAGACTCACCTCATCTTCAATATCAGAGTTGGATTTCTTTTGTTAGAGAGTAGATTATTCTTCTATTATCCTTCAAAGGTCCCTTTATTATCCCTCTATTATCCCTCAAAGGCATATGAGTATTTTAGAGGTTACAGATTATCTTCTTTTAAATTGATATTTTTTTTATTATAATATTAGAGCTTTGTCTTTCTTGTAAGAGAATAGATCACCCCTCTCTTTGAAGGTCATAAAGCATTTTAGAAGTTGCAGATTATCCTTTTTTAAATTGATATTGTCTTCTTATAGGTTCATTTCTTTTTTCTCTTAAAATAGTTGGAGATAAGACTATAATATAATAAAATCTTCTAATTCCAAATTAGATGCCATTATAAGTGTTCTTACTATATTATCTGCTAGGATTGTGGAAATTGAAGGGATTATTACAAAACTTTGTAACGACACAATATTTGGAGTACCACAATTTAGATTGTATCCACTTCCAATTTCTATGCTTGACGATATAGTACTACCTATACTATACCAAGAAAATCCACTTGTTCAATAATAAAAAGAGCCTTAAATTAGTCTTTCAAAAAAATATAATGGTACGCGTTTAAAATTTTAAGAGTTTGTAAATCAAATTCGATTGATAACAGTTCTACAACCTGATACTTATCTAATAGAAGAATCATGGATTGGATTAGTTGGCACCTTGCTTACGAGGCAAGCACTATCATGGTTTATTACCTTGTTTGAAAAAGATCACCAATTTTGAACAATTTTGAAATTTTCATAGAAGCATTTGCGGAAGCATTTGAAGAGCATGACAAGGCTCATTGGACAATAGCTAAGATCTGAATATTACCTCAAGAGGCATTCTCTGCATCAGTCTATATATCTAATTTAAAGGAATTAGCATGTGATATCAATTTGGACAAAGAAGTAAAAATGAACCAATTTTATTGAGGATTAAGAGATGATATAAAGGATTTATTATTGTTGCTACTGGATCTACAATTACTTAATGAAGTCATTAATCAAGTCGTAAAATATGATAATTGATAAGATTAATATTCATGGACTTCAATAAGACAACATGCAATCCAACATACTCCTACTACATCAATAAGCATTTTGAATTTATACTCAAAAATAGAAGATATGCAACTTAATACAATATAATTTAAACTTCTTAGTCTACAAGAAAAGAAGCATCAAATGGAAGAAGGTCTATGCCTATATTGTAGTGAAGAAGGCTATAAGGTTGACTATTGCCTGAAGAAACAAAATCAACACATTATCAAAATGAGGAATGTAATTATTCAAAAAAATGACAATATTTAGCCACAATAGGGACCGTGCGGCCGGACAATCCAACATAATATAATTATTTAGATTTCTCTTTTTTTGCTCAACCTACTTGTTGTTTTACAATCCTTTTGTATTTTGGCCCTTAGAAGCTTTAAACAACTGCTTTGCTAGATTCGGAGGCATCTACTTGTTTCATAAATGAGGCATTTACTAAGCTTTACAAAATTCTTCTAGTACAAAAATCCAAACCTATTTATATAGAGATAATAGATGGACGATCTTTATCCTCTGGTAGTGTCACCTATGAAACCATACCTATAAAAGTGTCACTCAAAGATCATAGAAACAAGATTGTATTCAATATTATTAGGATTTCTTCAAATCCTATTATTCTTGGATTGTCTTGGTTGGAAAAGTATAATCCATCTATAGATTGGAGGTCACAAAGAGTAATATTTTTGATAGACATCCCTACAAAAAAAAAATTGTAAAAAGCCACGAATTGATAAATCTTTATTTGTTGAAGGAAGGACTTTTATAAGATTGGCCAAAGAATGTATATTATTTATTATTTATGCAACTCCAATTAAAAAAGATATGACTTAATCGGCAAGTATTTTAAAGCAATATAATAAATTTTAAGATGTTTTTCAAAAGAAAAATGCTAATATATTGTCAAAGCACCAACCATATAATTGTGATATAGATCTTCAAAAAAGAACACAACCACCTTTTGGTCCAATCTATAATCTTTTTCAAAATGAACTTTCAGTACTAAAAGATTATATTGATGAAAATCTTACAAAAAACTTTATCAGACATTTAAAGTCTCTAGTAGATGCACCTATACTTTTTGTGAAGAAAAATGATGATTCCTTGCGTATGTACATTGATTATCAGGGGATTGAATAAGATAACAATAAAAAATTATTACTTATTACTATTAATCTCAAGACTCTTTGAACAACACTGCCAAGCCAAGATCTATACTAAAATAGATCTTCGTAGAGCATACAATTTGGTACGGATTAAAGAAAGAGATGAATATAAGACCGCATTTTGGACAAGATATAGACATTTTAAATATAATGTCATGTCCTTTGGACTAACAAATGCATCCTCTATCTTTCAATATTTAATGAATAACATCTTTTAAAAATATTTGGATAAGTTTGTTGTGATCTATCATTATATCTTAATCTACTCAAAAAATTTAGAGGAACAAGATGGGCATGTTAAGTTGGTTTTACAAAAGCTGCAAGATACAGGTTTGTATGCCAAACTAAAAAAATGTGTATTTCATCAATCTAAGATAGAATTTTTGGCATACATTGTATTTACTAAGAATTTAATAATAGATTCTAAGAAGATAGAGGCAGTTATGTAATGTGCCATTCCAAAGATTATGAGAGACAGACAATATTATTTTAGATTTGCTAATTTCTATTGAATCTTTATCAAAAATTACTTTCAAGTTGCTGCCTCTCTCACTCAATTGACATATAAGGATAAGTTAGAATAAAGGCTTCAAATGGAGAAGACATTTCAAGACCTCAAGATAATATTTATTATATTTCCAATATTAGTACATCTAGATTTTACAAAGGTATTCTACATGGAGATTGATGCTTTGGATTTTGCACTAAGGGTCATACTTATATAAATGGATATAAACAATAAATTCCATCCTATTGCATTTTATCTTTAAAAACTCTTTGTTATTAAAATTAATTATGAAATCTACAATAAGGAGCTTCTTGCTATTATGGATTCTTTTTAAGAATGGTGTCATTTTTTTGAAAGAGCAATGCATCCTATGATTATATATACAAATCACAAGAACTTAGAATATTTTATGTGAGCTTGGATTCTTAACTGCTGCTAAGCTTGATAGAATTTGTTACTATATCAATTTAACTTTATTATCACTTATTGCCTTGGGAAGCAACAAAGATTATCTGATGTTCTATCAAAGAAATCATATCTTGTACTAAGGATAAGAGAGATAGCGTTTACAATATACAACTTTGTTGAAATTGGAGCAATTTTGTCTTTGCACTACCATTACAACAATGTCTATTGATTCTAAATTCCTTAATGAGGTGCAAGCTGTAACTACTAATGATGCTTTGGCCCATTGTGTCAAGTATTGCTCAATAAAAAATATTGATAAGTTCAAATTTGAGGAAGACCTTCTATACTTTGAAGAACATTTGTATATCCCAGAAGAACCAATATGACTGCATATTCTTTAATCTCGCCATGACTTTCTAATTGTGAATTACTTTGGATTTAATAAGACCTTGCAAATTATTTCCCAAGATTTTTACTGGCCTCAAATGTGAAAGGCAATAAAAGATTTTGTACTCTCTTGCGATATTTGTTCAAGGTCCAAAAATCCTTAATATCACCTTTATCGATTCTTGCAATCCTTGCTTGTTCCAAAACGGTGTCGTGTTGTGATTCGGCTACTATATGAAAAAATTGTACATGTATATTTAATATAAAATTCATTATATAATTAAGTGAAAGCTATAATAGTAGATTTTATTGATTACAAGATGTGGTTAGGTTATTAGTTTACAAAGAATCTATCAAAAAGGTCATTATTGAGATTTATACAACCTTTTTTTTTTTTTGATAGTAATTTTGAAGTTGATTTATATTGATAGTAACTTTTGTATATCTTAAGTCATCTTTTATAGATATTGGTGATTCTTAAGATCTTATTTATTTCTTTTATTTGATATTTAGAATATATATCATGTAAATCTATTAAAAAAATGGATTAGAAAGGGATTTTTAATATGAAAGGAGGTAGTTAGGCCATCTATATGAATAAATGGAGATAGATGATAGAAGTCTCTATTCCTATTGGCCAAAAATCATACCCAATGGACTTCAAGGAGTCTGCTGAGAGCTTATTAGGAATTAGAGTTTGTTTTTTGAAGGGAGTCAAACATCAAAGGCTAGGATCAGCAAGTTTGGTTTTTTATATATGGTTTTGGTACAAATCTTGCATGATTTAGACTTGTTATGAAAGACATATAGGCGCTCAAAATTAGGATGTCAAAATCATATCTACTATCATTCTTTTAAGCATAACACGCACATATAGAGAGCAATAGACAATTTGCAACTAAAGTTGAAAAGAACACTTTTTTGGCTACACTTTTTACATATGACTTGATAAAATCCAAGCTGGAATAAAGGAATTTTTGCCATCAAGTTTTAAATAAACTCTTCACAGCTATATATCCAATGTATGCCCACATAGAAGTTCACGCCATACAACAATGGTCATGGTCCTCTATCTCAATGGATTTCATCACAAATCTATTGCCATCCAATTCATTAGATAATATCTTTGTAGTGGTTGATCGACTTATAAAAATGATTCATTTCACCTTTTGCAAAAAGATTGCATCTAGTGAAGAAATGGCAAGGCTCTTTTTCAATAATATATATTGATATCATGGCCTATTAGATGATATTGTATTTGATCAAGGATCCCAATTTATATCTAAATTCTAGAAATATCTTTTTGAAATATTGAAAGTGGATATTAAATTTTTTTTAACTTTTCATTCTCAAATTGATGGCCAAACAGAACAAATTAACGAAGTTTTGAAATAGTATTTATAATGCAACATTAACTATCAATAAGACAATTGGATCTTGTATCTACTATTAGTGGAGTTTATATATAATAATACTGTTTATACTTCAATTCAGCAAATATTATTTTATTCCAACTATAGATATCATCCAAAGCTTGATTTGTGGAGTACGCCAAAGAATAATAATCTAGCCATTGAAAGATTTATAAAGCAGCTATTGTAATACCAAACAACCTTGAAGCTTCAATTATAAGCAGCTCAAGATACTTACAAGATATTTGTAGATAAATTTAGAAATCAACTGCTTACTTTTCATATTAGAGATAAGATATGGCTTCTTTGACAAAATATCAAGACTAAGCGGCCATGCAATAAGTTGGACTATTGAAGGTTGGAACCATTTTCTATCCAAAAGCAAATCAATTCAATAGCATATTGCTCAGAATTACCATCTATTATGAAAGTACATCCAATTTTTTATATCTCTTTTTTAGAATCTTATCAAGAATGATAGATTCCGGGAAGGATACAACAATCACTTCCTAATATTGAAATTGAAGACCATGAAGAATACAAGATTGAAAAGATATTTGATTCATAGTGAAGGTGGGGCAAATTAGAATATCTTATTCACTAATGGGGCTATGACATTAATGAATGCATATAGAAATCTGCCACAAATCTTGCCAATGCACCTCAAAAGATACAAGAATTTCATCAACTTTATCCTCACAAATCCAAATGTATTAAATGATAATTTTTTAGTGAAGATTGGATTCAAAGCATACTCATAAAGAGAGGGAGAGCTTTCATCAATATATAGTTATCTGTTCCAAGATAGAATAGAGTGGTAGAAGGAAGTTAGTCACTATGTCAAACCTTCAAGCATTGAGAGAATAAGACTCAAAAGATTTGTTTGCCATGTAAGCTTCGAACAAACAGTGCAGTTTTCACAACCTTTGATTGAGCAAAATCAGGATAATATATTTCAATACCAAGTACAACCTTAGTTGGAGCCATTAGGAGTAAGATCCAACCATACAAGTCTTGATTCTAATATTCAAGTCTTAGTAATATTACTTGAGCTTGGAAAGGTGAATCTTTTTAGTCTTGAGATCTTATTTGGAGGATTTTTTTGGAGGCCACAATGATTATTAGATCCTTAGATGGAATGTTTCAATAATGGAGGTACTAGCTCACGGCCATAGATAATTTCTTTGAAGACCAATAGAACCTATTACTCAAGAACAAAAAACAGAATATATAGCCTCAGTGGTGCAACGTATTCTTGATTTCTTACGTATATAATAAGTTCAAGCTCCTCTTGGGACTCGTTGCTAGAAAAAGAGGTGATATTAGGGATATACATTCTAGAGATTTATAGAACCTTTTAGAACATTCTAAAATTTTTTTGAGTTAATAAAATTTAGTTGAAAAGCTTTCTAATTAATAAAAGTTGGTTGAAAAGTTTCCTAGCTAGTGGAAGGAGCTCAAGAAGTTTTTCAATTGGTAGAAGCTACTCAAGAAGTTTCTTAATTTAATAGAAGCCACTTAAAAAGTGTCATAGATAGGATTATATATAGAAATCAAGGCTAAAAAATTCTTCAATCTCAACAACATATCTCAAGGAGTTCTAGATCATTTTTTTTGATGTTGTTCATGTATTCATCTGATTAATTCAAGTTCTTATTGGTTTCTTCTTGAAACCTTATCTTAGTTCAAGTCTCTTATTCTATATTCTTGTATCTTTGACAAATCTCTAAAAAAGACATCAAATAGACCTTGTTGTTTTCTTAACTGATAAGTGATAATAAACTTGAATCTTCACAAAGACATGCTTTAACAAGCTTGACAACAATTCAACATGCATGTTGATTTGAAGTATTCAAGATTCTTGTGATTTATATATATAATAATAGAATTAGAAGTGTCTTCTAGATTATAATGCTGTTTTAAAAAAGAATCTACAATCACAAGAAGTTTTTTATTATAGATTTCATAATTAATCTCTATAGCTAAAAATTTTATAGAATAAAAAGCTATTCAATGGAATTTATCATTTATTTCTATTTATGATAATACCATGCTCAAGACACAGTCTGATGCATCTATTTCTATAAAAAAATACCTTAGAGAAGTTGATGCAATATAAGATTGGCGCAAAAATAAAAATTATTTTTAAAGCTTCGAACAATATTTTTACTTCTTTACTCTATTTACGTTTGTCCTTACAAGTTAAGCATGTAAGTGGAGTTGGAACTTGAAAAAATCTCTTGATAAAGATTCAATAGTAATTGGCAAATCCCAAAAAGCATTATACATCTTTTATTATTCTTAGAATCTTCTAATCTATGATTATCAAGACTTTCTTAGGATCCATCATGAGACCATCATTTAAAATGATGAATTCTAAAAAATCAACTTGAGTAGTATGAAATATATATCTTTTTATCTTGGCATATAATCCTATATCTTTAAGTTTTTATAATACACAACAATAATATAATTCATGCTCTTTTTTATTTTTAGAATAAATTAAGATATTATCTTGGTAACAAATAATAAGATTATCTAAGAACTCATGAAAAATATCATGAGATGTTGAAAAATAACTTGTACATTTGTGAGTTTAAAAGGCATAACGTTATATTCAAAGTATCTATACCTTCTTTAAAATATAGTCTTCCATTCATTTCTTTCTTTAATATGCACCAAATTATATATTTCTTATAGATCTATTTTTATATAAATTTTAATTTGATTTACTTGATTAAAAAATCTAGATATCAAAAGTAGAAGATATCTATTTTTAATAGTAATCTTATTGAGCCTTTGATAATCTATATACATCCATAGTAATCCATTTATTTTTTTATAAATAAGATAAGAACTCCTCTTGGAGATTTTAAATGGCATATGAAATTTTTGGCCAAATTTTCATCAATATATTCGTTGAGTTCAGCTAACTCATTTTGTGATAAATTATAGATTGGTCCAAATGGAGGCTGAGTTCTCTCTTTAAAATCAATTGAGTAATTATATGAATGATACTTCACAAGAATATTTATATTCTTTTTTTCAAAAATATCTTGACAATCTTGATATTTGCTTAGAATACTACTTGAAGTCTTTCCACTATTAGAAATAGATATAGCATAAATAACAAAAAATGATCCTTCTTTTGTTGCATGCATAAAAGCTTTTGTATCTATATATATAGATTTTATTATATTAGACTTATAGCTTTTTACTTGATTAACAAGACTCTTATTAATATTATTAAGGATATACACTTTGGAGATTCATAAAATCTTTTAGAACATTCTAAAAACTTCTTGAGTTAGTGAAAGTTAGTTGAGAAGCTTCTTAGTTGGTGAAAATAGCTCAAGAAGCTTCTTAGTTGGTAGAAGGAGCTTGAGAAGCTTCCAAGTTGGTAGAAAGAACTCAAAAAGCTTCCCAGTTGGTAGAAGCTACTTAAGAAGCTTCTTAGTTTGATGGAAGTCGTTGAAGAAGTATCCTAGATAAGAATATATATAGAAGTTGAGGCTGAAGAATTCTTTAGTCTCGACAATGCATCTCTTACAATTCTAGCTCACATTTCTTGATATTGTTCATATATTCATTTGATTAATTCAAATTTTTATTGGTTTCTTGTAGAAATCTTGTCCTTGTTAAAATCTCTTGCTTTGTATATTTGTATCTTTGATAGTTTATTGAGATTGACTTCAATTTTAATATCAAAGTTGGATCTTTCTTATTAAAAAATAGATTATCTTTCTACTTAAAGATATATCAATATTCTAGAGGTTGCGGATTACCTTCTTCTAAACTAATATTTTTTTCATCACAATATTAGAGCTTTATTCCTCTTGTGAGAAAGTGGATCACCTCTCTCTTTGAAGGTTTCAAAGCATTTTAGAGTTTGTAGATTATCCTCCTCTAAATTAATATTATCTTCTTATAGATTTATTTCTTCTTTCTCTCAAAATGCTTAGAAGTCAAGACATTAATGTGACCAAATCTTTTGAGTCCAAACTAGATGCTATTATAAGTGTTCTTACTACATTATCTGCTAAGATTACACAAATTAAAGGAGTTCTTGTAAAACTTTATAATGATGCAACATTCACAGTGCTACAATCTAGACTATATCCACCTCCAACTTTTGTACTTGAGGATACAGTACTACCTATACTACACCAAGAAAATCCACCAATTCAATAATGTAAGGAACCTCAACTTAATCTTCTGAAGAAATATAATGATATGCGTTCAAAGTTTTGAGGGTTTTTCAACCAAATTCAATTAATAACAATCCTATAACTTGATACTTATATGACAAAAGAATCACGGATTGGATTGGTTGGTATCTTACTTATGAGACAAGTATTATTATGATTTGCTTCTTTGTTTGAAAAAAGATCATCAATTTTGAGTAACTTTGAAGTTTTTATGGAAGTATTTGTGAAAGCATTTAGAGAATATAACAAGGTTTATTGAACAATAGTTAAGATTCAAGCATTATGTCAAGGGGCACACTTTGCATTAGTATATGCATTCGATTTTAAGCAATTAGTGTGTAGCATCAATTCAGATGAAAAAGCCCTAATGACCTAATTTTATTGAAGATTAAGAGATGATATGAAGGATTTATTATTGTTGCTTTCGGATCCACAATCACTTAATGAAACCATTAGCCAAGCCATAAAATATAATAATTGACTATTTCAACATAGTCAAGATCAATGTTCATAGATTTTAGCAAGATAATATACAATCTGACATACTCTTACTACATCGACAAGTATTTTGAATTTATACTCAAAAATAAAAGATATGCAACTTGATGCAGTACGTTTTAAACCTCTTATTCCACAAGAAAAGAAATATTGGATGGAAGAAGGTCTATGCCTGTATTGTGGCAAAAAAAGGCCATAAGGTGGCAATTGCCTAAAAAAATAAAATTGACAGATTACCAAAAGCAAGAGTGCAATCATTCAAGAAAATGATGATGTTTAGCCATAGTAGAAATCATACGATTGGACAATCTAATATTATAAAATTATTCAAGTTCTTCTCTTTTTGCTCAATCTATACGTTATTTTACAATCTCTTTATATTTTGGCCCTCAGAAGCTTCAGATGACCACTTTATTAGATTTGGAGGTGTCTGTTTGTTTTATAAATAAGGTATTTATTAAAATTCATAAAATCCTTTTAGTATAGAAATCCAAACCTATTCATGTTGAGGTAATAGATAAACGATCCTTATCCTCTAATAGTATCACCTATGAAATCATGCCTATAGAAGTGTTGTTCAAAGATTATAGAAATTAAATTGTGTTTAAAATTATTAAAACTTCTTCAAATCATATTATTTTTAGATTATCTTGGTTAAAAAAGCATAATCCATCTATAAATTGGAGGTTGTAAAGAAAAATATTTCTGATAGAAATCTTTGTAAATTTTTTTTATAAAAAGTCACTAATTGGTAAGTTTTTATTTGTTGAAGCAAGGATTTTTATAAGATCAGCAAAAAAAGGTACACTATTTGTTATTTATGTGACTCTAACTAAAGAAGATATGATTTCATTGGCAAGTATTCCAAAATAATATAGTGAATTTTAAGATCTTTTTTAAAAGAAAAATGTTGAAATATTATCAAAGCATTGATTATATGATTGTACTATAGATCTTCAAGAAGGAATGCAATCACCTTTTGGCCCAATCTATAATCTTTCTCAAAACAAGCTTTTGGCATTGAACAATTATATTAATAAAAACCTTGCAACAAACTTCATTAAGCATTTAAAGTCTCCAATATGTGCATCTATATTTTTTATGAAGAAGAAGAATGATTCCATACGTATGTGTGTTGATTATTGGAGATTGAATAAGATAACGGTGAAAAATTCTTATCCACTATCGTTAATTTGAAGACTTTTGGAACAATTCAACCAAGCCAAGATCTATACTAAAATAGATCTTTATAGAGCATATAACTTGGTATGGATCAAGGAGGAAGATGAATGTAAGACTGCATTTCGAACAAAGTATGGACATTTTGAATATAATGTCATGCCTTTTGGACTAACAAATGTATCTACTATCTTTTAGTATTTAATGAATGGCATCTTTCAAAAGCATCTAAACAAGTTTGTGATAATTTATCTTGATGATATCTTGATCTACTCAAAAAATTTAGAAGAACATAAGAGGCATGTCAAATTAGTATTACAAAAACTACAAGATGCAAGTTTGTATGCAATAATACATATTTCATCAACCTAAGATGGAATTTTTGGAATACATTGTATCTATTGAGGATTTAATGATGGATCCCAAGAAGATAGAGGCGGTTATGCAATGGGCCATTTCAAAGATTGTGAGAGATGTACCATGTTTTTTTGGATTTGTTAACTTCTATTGGATCTTTATCAAAAATTACTCTTAAGTTGCCACCCCTCTCACTTGATTGACATATAAAGACAAGTTAAAATGGAAGCTTTAAGCAAAAAAAGCATTCCAAGATCTCAAAATGGCGTTTACCATAGCTCCAATCTTAGTGCATCCAAACTTTATAAAGGTATTCTATATAGAGACTAATTCTTCAAATTTTGTATTAGGAGCCATATTTTTACAAATAAATATAGATAATAAATTCCATCTTGTTAAATTTTATTCTTAAAAATTCTTTGCTATCAAAATTAATTATAAAATCCACAATAAGAAATTTTTTGCTATAGTGGATTTTTTTGAAGAATAGCATCATTTTCTTATAGGAACAATACATCTTATGATTATATATATAGATCATAAGAATTTAGAATATTTTATGTCAACTCAAGTTTTTAATTGTTGCTAAGCTTGATGGAATATGTCACTATTTCAATTTAATTTTTTTATCACTTATTGACCTGAAAAGCAATAAGAATCGTTTGATGCTCTAATAAGGAGATTATATCTTATACCAAGGATAGAAGTGGCAATGTTTGATCAATAATATATAATTTTTTTGAAATCAAAGTAATTTTGTCTTTGTGCTATTATTATATAGACATCTATTGATTCCAATTTCTTCAATGAAGTGCATATTCCAACCATTAATAATGCTTTGGCGCTTAATATCAAGCATCACTTGAAAGAAAATGCTGACAAGTTCAAACTTGAAAAAGACCTTCTATACTTTGAAGAATGTTTGTATATCCCAGAAGGACCAACATAATTGCTCATTCTTTAATCTTGCTATGATTTTCTAGCTGCGGATCACTTTGAATTTAATAAGACTTTAGAACTTATTTTTCAAGATTTTTGGTGGCTTCAAATATAGAAGGCAGTGAAGGACTTTGTGCTCTCTTATAACATCTATTTAAGGTCCAAAAATCCTCAATATTATCTTTATAAACTCTTACAATCCTTGCCTATTCTAAGATGGTCACAGTCTTCTATCTCAATAGATTTCATCACAAATCTACTGCCATCGAATTCGTTAGACAACATCCTTATGGTGGTTGATCGATTCACAAAGATGGCTCATTTTATTCCTTGTAAGAAGACTATGTCTAGTGAAGGAACAAGTTTATATATAATAATATTATTCATATCTCAACTCAGTAAGTACCATTTTATTTCAACTATGGATATTATCCAAAGCTTGATCTATAAAATATGCCAAAGAATAATAATTTAATAGTTGAAGGATTTATAAAATATCTATTGCAATACCAAACAATTTTGAAGCTTCAATTGCAAACAACTTAAGATGCTTATAAGGCATTGTAAAATGGGTAGGAATTTTAGGATTTACAATACATAGTTTGTAAGATTAGGAATAGGCAGGAAGCCGATGAATGGCTAGTTTAGAAGGCAGAATTAATGAGGAAGTTAATAAAAGTAGTTATCATTGGTTGTGAAGCAGTTAACATAGACGGGGCAAGTATAAAATGATTCGGTACGGGGAAGTCGAGGCCACACTGTGATAGTCCTGAGCTAGTGTCGTGGTGAGAGTCTTAGCCCTAAGAAACACTGGGTCTTTTGTGCCTCTTGTTTCTTAAGTGCAAGATGAGATTCATAAAGTTCATAAAATTGAAGAATTTACATAAAAGCATACTTTATTAACCCTAACATATTCTGCCTTTAGAAATTTGCCCTCAAATTTGTCCATAAATCCTAGGATATCACATCAATTGAAGCAAAATTTGGATACAAAGTACTTAAGGAAGTAAGGAAGCAAACCCCATAATCCTTTTGACTATAGCTCTTGTAGTTAGAGAGAACCATGTTGTCAAAGAAACCCCTCCATGCTGCCTTTGATTCTGGACCCCCTTTGCTTCACACCTTCATTGCTCCTCATTATCAAAACCCCAAGTATTGAAATTTGGTAGGCTTGTTGCTTGCTTTATGTTGTAAACATCCTCCAATTTTTGCTCCAAAACTCCTCTTGGAAATAGAGTTATAGACTCTATCCTTCTCCTTTAATTCTGTCTTCTACCAACTCTAGATCCGACTACAAATTTCCTCATAATTCTTTTAACATAACTCCAATAGCAATCAAGTTTTTTACACAACTTAATAGACTCATATATCTACAAACCCCAATAAATTTTACTCAAAATGCTACTTTGATCACAAAGATATGCTCCCCCAAACTTCACTGACTTAGAGATAGACCCCTATCACTTTGAAAGAGCATAACATTTTTTTCATAAGATAAATGAGTATCAAACTTACTCTCATCTCTTTCTTAACTTGCTTAGATCACGTCTATCAAATTTCACACTCAAATTCATTTCCTAACTCCATTCATACCCAAAAAACCCACACACACACTCTGCCCATACAAACCCTAATTCTGCTTTCACTCTATTTCTCTTTTCACCTACATCCGGTTACAATTTCACTCATAACTCTTTGCTCAAAGATCATATTGACTTAAGATTTTGATTCAAAGTAGTAAACTCTATAAGAAACAAAACCCCAACAAAATTTGCCTCTAAAGTCCAAATGGTTCTCAAGAGCCGAGGCCCGAAATTTAGTAAACCTCACTGCCCTAGTCTTAAACACCTGCAACTTTGACGACTCATATCTCTCTTGATACTTAACCAAAAGATATGAAAATTATTTCTATATGTTCCTTATCTTGTCTACTACAAACCCACAAAAAAGATTTTACTTAAAATCCTCTCTAAGCTTCTTCTACACACAAAAATGTATACTGCCTATCAAAAAGAAACCCTATCTCTCCTAAAGAACCTCCCTCTCTTCTTCTTCACGACCCCTTCTTATCCTCCCGGCCTGGTCTTCCTTCTTCCCTTGGTCAAAGAGACACCTCAGCCATATCTTTCTACCTCTTTAATCCTTTCTTTTGGATTAATTTGAAGTAATCTCACTTTTTGAGGTAAATTTCTATTCTATCTTCTTACTACCATTTTTCTACCAACTTCTCTTCTAATTTCAACCCACAACATTTAAGTTTAGATCTAAAATAGAAGAAAATAAAGGTAAAGTAGATCTTAGATAAAATAGAAAAAAATCTAATAAGTAGAAAGAAACAATTAAGATTAGATTAGAGATAAAAAAAAGAAAGAACCATATCCTACACTGCCAAGTCAAAGAAGCTTGTGTGGTTAAGTTCTTAGCTACTTTGGAATTGACGTGGGTTTGAATCCACTTGACTTCACTGTAGAAATCCTTGGCTTCATGACTTGGTACTACTAGTGGAAATTTCAGCAGGAAATTAGTAGTTTGGTCTACCTATCATCCTTGAGCTTGTGATAAACATTATAACCTCCAAGATAATGTGGTTATAACCACAACCCCTTCTCTTTTTCATCCTCTCTTCTTTTAATCTTAATCTTTTTATTTTAACACATTCCTTTATATCTTTCACACTATGTTTTAATTTACAACGTGATATCCATCCCCTCCAATCCACATCCACATCTACATCGTATTTCCCATATTTTCCATATCAAAAACCAATATCTATAAAGGAGTTATCTAATGAACTAGTATCAAAGGATCTAAATGAGACTTTGTTGTTAATTTTGACAAAGAAGATGGATGAGTTGGCTGTTAACCTAGTAAAAGATAAGAAAAGGAAGCATAACTGACTAATATGCGCCCCAATAATTGGTACAGTAATTGTAAGGGGCAAGGCCATTTAATAACGGAGTGCCCTTCACCACCCCAAATGACTGTACAATGTACATTTTGTAGAGGTAAGCATGTAACTACCAATTGCTGGAATTTAAGAAGGCAACAACAGTTCGAAAATCAAACCATGATTCAACTGACTTTGTGGGATGTTATTCAAGTTTAGATAGGAAATAGGTTTGGTTGGAACGGAAATCGTCCTATAAAACAAAATAGAAATTTCTATAATTTTCAAAATTTTGAGTATAACCAAAAAGATGATTCCAATTCTCAAGATTTTGTGCAAAATCAGCAAGGACAATCCCAATATCCACCTATTCAGAATCCAATTTCAGATCCTACAATACCAACTGGTCGGCCAGAATCCTTTATCCATCAAACCTAGAACAAGCCTAGCCGGTATATACCAGTCGAGACACCCCATATTCCAGATGGAGGAGGAAGAAGATCACTTCGATGCTATCGATGCAGGTAGCTAGGACACTATGCTAGTGAATGTCCCAATCTTAGAGCCAATGACGATTATGCTCCAGTATGTAGAAATTGTAAGCAATCTGGACATATTTATCAGCAGTGCAATGCTCCGTTTAATGTTAATAATCAAGATTAGCGTACCCAGTTGTAAAGTAAGATCAAGGACAATAATCAAGTTCCATAAGATTCTCTGATAAACCGGGTAGAATGCATCCATGGAGTACTTACTCGGGTCCAAAAAAAGGGAAAAGATCCAATTCAACAATTGGAAGTACCAGTTGCGGACCAATGTAATCCACTGAATGGTACTCCAAATCTAACACCAGTATTGAAGGTATTACCAATGAATGGATCCAATTCAGCTATGCAACTTGAGGATGTCCTTAGCCCTAAGATATTGGTGCAACCAAAATCAGTACAAATATCTTTGAAGTTTCAGGAGCCACCTTACCTATTAAAAGATCCTCTCATGGAAAAGATTTACGACAAAGTTCATTCAGCAGTTCTAGTTCTAAATTCCATAAAAAAATTATCTCAAGGGATCAAATTAAAACCCATGAAAAAGAAAAGGGCCTTGGGAATCATTGCCAATATGAAACCATATGATATTATGAAAGATTTGGATGAAATTAAACCTTCTATTACAATGAAGCAATTGTTAGCAATTGCACCAAAATGTCGTTCTACATTGAATTTCTTATTAATACGACGTAGAGCTCGTAATAAAAAAATTCATGAGGTTAATTTGAATCCCAATCTAGGAGTACCAACTATCGATGTATCAATTGATGGTGTTCTCATTCTTGGAGTTCAAGTGGATGGTGGCTTTAGTGTGAACTTAATAAACACCGATACAATAGAGAAGTTCGATTTAAAATAATTAGTACCCACAACATTGGTACTAAGAATGGCTGATCATAATAGGATTAAACCAATGGATATCTTACGCAATATTAATATTGTAATTGTGGGAATTACGTATAAAATTGATTATATTATTTTTCAATCACAGAATTCCATTTTATCATATCCAATATTATTGGGTCGACCGTGGCTATATCAAACCAAAGCTAAGAACGATTGGGGCCGTAGAACGTTAACTATTAGAGAGGGTAATGACAAGATTGTTTTACAGATGTACCCAGTTCAATATCATGGAGAGTCACAAATTGGAGGCACAGAAGTAACATCTGAAGATGAAGGCCAATTTGAGGCAGAGTATGACGAAGTTAATAATGTGATGCAAGTTCATAAGGACCTCGTTCACATGCGGAAACAAGGCGTGTTACACCAATCTGGAGGGCCAGGGAAATATTTTTTGTATAATAAAAGTGCAAAGAATTCTAACGATGTCATCACGGACTGGATGAATAATCGCGCGGTAAATGAAGTTGGTACATTGGAACCAAAATTGAGTACATTGTCATACTGCATTTACGTGCAGTGTATAAAAATATTAAAAATCTTG